>JACGTP010000161.1:0-100960 GCA_023678845.1 Mischocyttarus mexicanus | reverse complement strand
CAACCTAATACTTAAAAACAAAAAAGAATCTTTTTATATATAATATGACATATCATGGCATTGGTCCTACAAAAAACAAATGATTCTTAAATCACAGCTGAAATCTCGACAACGTAAATAGATTTTAATGAAACAAAAAACGAAAAGTTCGTCTTGGGATTTTATAATAATAAAAAAAAAACGGAAATTGCTTATGACTACCATGTTTCTAAGAGATAATGAGCCGTGTAATTATTCATAGCAGCAGACAAAATTACGCTCAGTAAGATTCGTGTGCTTTTTAGTCGATTCCACTGGTAGAAGATAGTTAGAAGGGCTAAATCCAACTGGTTAAAAAGAGAAAACCACTACGATATCAAAACTGGTAGGTCCTAGTTAGGAGAGATTTAAGCTGGCACCAAGCAGCCAACATTATGACTCTCTCTCTCTCTCTCTCTATGGGGACCACGTTTATTAACTCTTTCAACCATACCACATTAAACTCAGGAATATTGCTTCCTGCTATATATCTTATACGATAGTATTAGTGTGATATTAATACGAACAAAAGGTATTATCTTTTATTGAATCTTGATCGATACCACAACCAATTCTCTGGGTAAAATGCAAAAATAATTTGATATATATTTTCATTTTAACGTATTTTTCGTAAAATATGTTTTATATTATTTGTAATATCAATTTATATACATATAATAAAAGAAAATGTACGTGTGTGCGTAAATAAAAATTGTCCCTTGTGTAAAATCCTTTATATTGATAAAAAAACATCCAAGATTCTGTTTAGGACAAAGCAATAAAACTATGTTCAATAAAATAACCTTGGATAGAGAGTACAGAAGAGCATAGAAAATATATTTCCAGACATTTATGAGGGGTAAAAGGAAGTTGTTTCAAGAAAGTCCTCTGATCGTTGAGTCACAGACGATGGTGATTCACCGAATCAATGGGAAACGTAAAAACGAGTATAAGAACATAAAAAGTGTACATATATATAAGAGTAAACGTGAGAAACGAGATACATTCATCTATTCTCGGTATATACTTATGTACACATATATGGTATATATGTGTGTGTGTGTGTGTGTGTTGTGTGTGTGCAGTAAAGAAAGAAAGGAAAAAAAACATGAGGTATAATAAAACTTGGCAGAAGACAAAAGATTACAGGTGGACTGGTGTAACATAAATTACACACATACATATAAATAACATATATATATAAGCTGAATTTTCTTTAATGGAACGAACGATCCTTGGGTACAATGAACGAACCACTTAGATCATCTGACAATGATCGAAAAGAAATCAAGTAAAAAAGAACAATAACGCGAGTATGGTAGCACAACGAACTGAAAGGAATTCTTCAATCTTATCATAGTAATTAAATACGAAAACCATTAATCATTATTTAAATAAATAAATACATCATGCAATTGCAAAAAGCAAAAAGGGTTGTAGGGTGGCAGTGGTTTGAGGGGAGGAGAGAAAGGGTCTTTAAAAATCAAACCTGTTTCTTTAACGGCGTAGCATATTCGTCCCTGCTCCTCTCGAATCTTTCAAACTTGAAACTATTACTCCTGTAAAGTTCGTTGTCACTCTGTTGTCGTCTGCATAATCTCCTGGTGAATGCCCGTGGCCGGCATGGCGCACATTCGGAGGCGAGCTCCCAGTGCAAGTGCAACATCGCGAGCTCAGCGGTGCATCTGGCCATCGCGCAACCAGCACGCCTAACTCGATATTTAACTCGTTTAATGCGACCCTCGTTTTGTGGTTTATGAGCGCATGGTCTAGTACCAGGAACATTGTCCTCATCATCTTCGTCGACGTTTATAGAACTTTTTCCGCATTCGCAGGTTGCGCGAGTAGCCGTTGCTGATGCTGTTCCTGCTGCTGCTGCTGTACAACGTCCAGCAGCTGTTATCATCATTATCCTTGACTCGTGTGAGCAAGGTTTTGATTGCTCGTCGCAGTCGCACTCGCACGGCGCCTCGCCACCGTCTGTGCGAGTCTGCTCGACAACCGAGCTTGTTGATCTCTCCTGTTGCAACGTGTTTCCCACATTTATCGATTGCTGCTGCTGCTGTTGTTGTTGCTGTTGTTGTTGTTGATTCGTTTGATTTGACGAGCCAGCAGCAAGAGGTGACGAAGTCCCCAATCGACGTTGCTGTTGTTGCTGTGAGACAACAGTACCACTGTTTGTATGTCGACAAGGTCTCTCCGTGCAATCGCATCTGAAAATAAATCAAGAGTTACTGCTATTAAATTAATTAGAATATCGTATTGAATATTTATATTGCAAGAAAGAGAGTGATATATTGCGTATATGTGAATAATATTAGTAGATACAAAAAGAAACGTTTTTTAATTCTCATTTGACAAAAAAAAAAAACAATTACACGCGTTAAACATTTACTCATAACAATATCCATCAAAAAATGTATCACGGTATAATTTTACGTATCATTAGCCAGGAATGTCGATATGCGCGCACATGCACACAAGTAACGAAAGTGGGAGAATTACACTCGCGCGCATGCACATATATACACTCGCAAACTCATACATATATGTATAAAGGACCTAACAGCAATGCAACATACACGTATACACGCTCGACAGGTCCTTTAAGCCGCTTCTTCACGCTCGAGACGAGCGAGACAAAATTTCGAATTTCAACCCCTGATATACCGGATATGTCTTCATGGTCTGATGCAAGCAAACACTTGCATCGTTCGTCCCTTAAATGTAAAACTCTAGGAGATATACAAAAGGCTCGTTATCGCAATGAGTAGTAATATAACTCCCATTGTCTTACAGATATAACTTATGTTGATAAAAATATTTTTCAGGATAATGGACGAGACTCATTCTTCCTTTCAAAAAATCAATCATATATATAAGGACGATATTATCAAGAATATAATATAATAATCAAATTTTTTTTTTTCCAATCGATAAGGAAAAAATCTCGAAAGTGTAGCAGCTGATCGGGTATAGTATTATTGACATTCTTACGCGCGAAATTACAAATATATGCAAATCAATATATATGCGATATTTATTACAAATTAATACAAATAAGAAAAATTTGAAGAAAATAATGAAATAGATTAAAAATTAAAACAAAAGTATTGAACTCTACAAATTGATATTAGAAAAAAATTACTAACAAGCACTATAATTAAAGAAGAGAAAATATAAAATTGGATATGCATTGGTAAAAATATCCAAATAAAAAAAAGAAAAAAACAAGGAAAATTAATTCTCACCTTCTGACCCTTCGCGAAGATCCAGGAGCGCGAGGTGCATTGTGAGGACAGGGTTGCAATTCGTTTGGACAGTCGCAGTTGCCTACTGGTTGTTGCTGTCTCGTACGACGAACTCTTATTAATACCGGATGTACCGGACACGGTTGAACTTGGCAAGCACATACTATTGTTTGGGGTTCTCTTGATCTTCGAGATCCACTTGCACCACGCTTCGCGCGTTGGTCCACGTGCAACTGACATGGTTGCACGGGGCAGCCGCAACGTCCTACGCCACTGCGACGCCCAACACCCTGTACGCGTCTCCAAACCCGCTCCATTCAACGACCGGCGTGCAACTGACAATTGTACGCCCCATACCATTCGGTCGGAACCACTTCGGTTAGCTTCGGTAAGTTCCGACTTAACATTCGACTCCTCTCGACGAACTCAACCTCGAGGAGTAGGGATAAAAACTCGTAGAACTGTCAAGCTCCTCACCAGCTGTGCACTGATGACGATATTCTCTTTCTGCTTTCGTCACATAACGATTGAAGAACAAATATATGTATATATGAGCGTATACACATAAAGAGGATACCGTAGCTCACCCCAACCCTCCCCAACACAATACCATTCTCATAAAATCTCCAAAATATATTATATTTTCTTTCAATGTATTACATGTGGAAGACGAGACAGTGTAAATATTTATCTATGTGTATGTTTTATTTTATTATTTATTTTTGTCCTATTTCGATCTCTAAATCAATTTCTAATTAACAATTGTAACTTTTACTACTATATACATCTTGTCGCATACAACGTTTCTTTCAAAATGTTAGTATACTTTTATTATTGATTTTTTTTTGTCTTTTCTTCGCAAATATCGGTATTGTACATATTATACAAGAAAACGGTATTCTAAAATATAGAAAGAATATTAAAAGGCATGTTTTTTGTTTAGATTATTGTATGAGGGATCATCATTTGTTTTATAAAAATTATATCTCTCCTAATATAGTTTTTCATCAATTAACTCGCGTTGTACTTAAAACGGAAGAAGAAAATATTTGTTGTAATATTCGTGGAATATTTTGTAAATCCATACAAACGTAAGCACGTCCAGATGGCATCTTTTTGATCAACCTACAAAACAAACAAATAATCAAACTAATAAAACTAACCGTAAGTAAACTAAAATATCAAATAAATATAATCTTTATATAAGAACCTTGTCGCTTGATCACCCAACGAACCGATAAAAATAGCATAAGCGTTAACGTCCGAATTCGAAGTAAGTACTTTAGCAAATCTTTCTGGTCTAATTCCATAACGTTCTAAATTTGCATCAGAAAGTACAACAACTATCGATTCGTCGGAATCTTCTTTGGCTAAACTAGAAATAGCATATTGTGTTGCTTCTAGCGTATTGTCGCCAGACATACAAAATTGTGAATGAGCGTGCATCGTCTGAAATATGATTAAGATTTAAATTAATTGCAATAATAAAAAAAATAATAATACACTATATAATAATTAAGATTAAAATTCATCCGATATCTTACTTTAATTACTTCTAATCTTCGTTTATTATCAATCGGCGGATTAGCACGATCCACGAAAAGAATACGATAATCATCCCCGGAATGGCCAATGATATCATATTGAAATTTATCTTCGTAACCACTGAACGATTCCATAACCATAACGCAAGCTTCCATTTCACGATCCAGTCGTCCATCGTAACCATTAAATCTATACATGCTACCAGACACATCCACAACTAATTTCAATCTTTTCGGTTTTAGTTGGGGTGCACCAATTTCTGGTTCTTTTTCTGATCTACGTCGATAAATCGTTCTTTCCCCTGTTAAACCTTCTATCAATTTTGTATCATCCAACTCACCAGAAGTTTGATGTCTACACCATTGACGTTCGTTACTTTTAGCTTGTAAGCTACCTACAAAATATAAAATGTAATAATAATCAGGTATCGATCGAAGATAAGATTATTAATGTTAACAACTCACCTAATATGATTCTTAATGCTTGAACTTGTTTAGCAACGGCGTCACTAAACCTACTATAAAGTTTATGATCGTATTCGCTCATACTGATATCCTTCAAACGTTGTTTAAAAGCACGCAAACCCATTTCACGTGCAGCTTTTTTTACATGTTCAGGAATTGCATTTTTTTCCTCATCGCTAAGCTGATGCACCGTATGACCAGCATCCAAACGATATGGGCCACCTTTTCCACCGAGTCCAGCCGTATCTCTACCTACAATTTTATACAAAAATTGTTTAACTAATTGTTTTCTAACAATTTGATATTTATTCGATCAAAGGTACCTCCTGTTCCACCAGCCCAAGTATTCCCACCAACGTGAGGATCGTTCTTCTCGTCGATCTTACCATGCTTCGGACTACTCACATCTTGTCCTGAATATCTTTCCTTAGTTATTTGTATTTTATTTTCTTCAGATCCAATCATTTTTCTCCAAGAACCTAAAGACTTTTCTATATTCATTAAAGATGTTTCCCATAATCTAACGCATCCGTTAACGTCGACAGTTACTAGACCGTAATTCGAAGTAGGTGCGGCAAATATTGGTAACTCTTTACCGTACAACCATTCAGAAAGAGGAGAAACTCTGACAGGTCTAAATAATAATAGAAATATATATATATTTAATTCAAAATTAAATATGTATAAAAATGAACTTACTCTGGTATAGGAATGTATCGAACTTTATGATTAACAGTATTAACAATTTCTAAATAACCAGAAATTCCGGTATGTTTTTTATCGCTAGGAGAAACTTCTTCAGGTACTTGTTCAGTAGAGATAGTTCGTATTACTTGACCATCGTTCAATACAATAGGTTTAATGAAACTATTGAATCGTCTTTTTCTAGGCCAATAATGTAATTCATTAGCACTGTCCAATTCAGGGAACCCAGTAACGATCCCGGCATAAATATTATTAGTGACCAAAAGTCTATTAGGTGAATTGATTTTCTGTTTCAACGCTTCACTAAGTATATTTGAATGTAAATTCTCTTGAGTACAACTCAGTAAGGAACCTTTTTTCAAGAAATTACTATTTGATTCTTGAATTTCTCTCAAAACGTTTGGACACGGTTGAGATTCCACGGACTTGTCAAAAATGTATTTATTCTTGGATGTATCCTGTATCAGCCATTTATTTGCAGACGCAAGTAATATCGATTCCACGTCACACGGTAAGTTGATAGAATAGGTACTCATACTATCTAAATTAACAACTTCTATTTTATTATTGTTAGGAATAAAAAAGACTAGTTGATTATTCGAAGCAATTAAGTCTGGTAACATCTTCCAATCTAAATTCTGACGTCCAAAGGAGTTGGTAATTTTGTCAACGGTTTCTTCCAAAATTGAAGATAATTTAACTTCTTCGATTGTTCCATTATCCGTATTTATCATAAATAAACTATTACTCTAAAGAAAAAAATTGTACGTGATTTTGACGTGAATATTATATAAACAAAATGATTATAATTTATTTCGTTTAAAAAATTGATATAACTTACGCTTCCTTCGTGTAGAATAACATTTCCAATTTTATCTGATGCTATTGTATAAAGCGACGGTTTATGACTTCGTTCTTTAATTAAACCATGTATTTTAATTTCTTGAATAGTTTCAGACTCTAAATTCATGGTAAACAAAGTTAAAGGATTCACAGTAAGAACGTGTACTTTATCATCTGTGCCATCTCCTTTTGTTCCCTTAGTAACTGTCAAAGACACGACTAGACCACTTTCGTTCAATGGTACAGTCCAATAACTTTGTAACTCAGTGAACCAAGCAGATCTAGCTTCAACTCGATCTAACACATGATTATTTCGAACTGGAAAAGAGAATTTTCTCAATTTGACGTATCTCTCTTGAACGGGTACAACCTTGGATGTTCTTAATACGTTCCAACTACCACAGACCTCGATGTCTGGTAAAGATATTCTGAAAGGAAAAGGAACAAAATAATAAGTTGTACATATTTCTTCTTAATAATTTATTTTATTCTAAAACATATAAAATTATTTGCTAATCCTTCATACTATATATTATTATGTAATTATTTTAATATAAACAAATTTTTATTTTCATCATCATTGTTATTATTATTATTTTACAAAAATAAAATTATTTACATATATAATATATAAAATAATATATAAAATAAAATTCTTTTACTCTTTAGCTAATGCTATATTATTTGGTGAAGTTCCTACAGGAATGCCATGTTTGTGTAAGACAGTTACTAATGTATCAAAAACTTCTGGACTGTATCGATCGAAATCAAATACGTTTCGGACTACTACCGGTAAAGTTTCGTTTGGAAATTTCTGAAAGACGATAGAAAGAGAGAGAGAGAGTAATTATTTTTTAATGAAATAACAATTCTATCGATTTTTAAATAAATATCTATATTACTCGACTCACCTCTAAATGTTTAACAATATTAACAACTTCTCGGGTAGAATAGGGATAAGAAACCAAGCCTTGATCAGCCATACTTCTCAATTCGCCAAAAGCTTTGACCAACTTGTGTATTACTTTGTCATCAACATTTGGACCATATTGTTTCAACAATTTAATTTCATTCTCCATACTAGGATTATCAACAGAATGTGTACTAAAGAGATCTCCCAAAGCACCAAAGAAATCATTTCCCAAAAATGGGAAACCGGGTCTGTTAGCAAGAACAATCATTCTAAAATCTGGATGAAGTGGTATTCTTTCATTAGAATCGGACATTTTAGAGTTAGATGGAACGATTCGCCTACCATCCGATAAAATCATTTCGCCAGATTCAACCAAAGTCTGAAATCAAAGATTTCAATTAAAGATTTCTTAAATTACAATAAAAAATATACAAAATCAACAAAAATATACAAAATAGCAAAAGCACTTTTTGCTTACTTTTAATATATACGTCACATGTGTAGGAGCTTTATCGGCTTCATCAACAACAAGGACATGTCCAAGTTTGACCGCTTGAACAAGAGGAGAATCCTCATAAACTACTTTACCGTCTCTGACCATAGGTTGCAGAGTCAAAGTTTGAACAGTAGTATCCCTATGCAATTGAATATATTCTCGAGGTCTGTTCATCAATTGCAACAATCTATCAACTATCTTATTTTTACCGACACCTTGATTGCCAACGAGTAAAAGATTATGTCCCAACGTAAAATCTTGAAGCAAATTTTCCAACAACGCTAGATGCTGGGGTACATCGTAAAACAAAATATCCGGTACTTTGCTCAATGACGTAGTACTGTACCTATCAACCATAGTATTACCAATTTTCACTGTTTTATCGTTAACTTCGTAATCGATCTTCGAAATAGTTTTATCCTTTATAGGAATAATATTTAATCGATTCAAGCAATCATCGAGAGCCTGCTTTGTCACAGCTGGTAAGAAACGTGCCAAACAAGCACGATGAACAGCCGAGTAAGCGTCATCGCTATGAAATTTCTTCATTCTTTCAGCTATTCTTAACAATTGTCTTGTACTAAGAGAACTAGCAAGAGACTGTAAAGTTGGATCGTTTGATGATCGTAAAGTATGTGCTAATTGAATAATATTTAAAAGTGCTTCATTGGGTTCTCCGTACTGGAAAAACGAAATTATAAATAATGTAATAAATTAAGAAGAATATGAAAATTTAAAAACAAAAAATGGTAGAAAACATTTACTTTCGATCGAATAATATGAATTTCTTCTTCCTTGGAAAGAGGTCTCATTTCATGAAAAATGAACATACTCAAAAGCTCGGAATTCAACCATTGACCTGTTGAACTATTAATCACTGGTTTCCCAGCAAGAGCTATCAATCTAAAGGACGGATGAATTCGGTAAATCCCCAATTCGCGCATTTCTTCGTCTGACTTTTTATACTCTTCTTTCATTTCGTCATATCGATCAGCTTTTAAAAGTCTTTTACCATCGTGTAATTGTAACTCACGATCGTAAATCAATCTAAAAGGAAGAGAATCCTAATCAATTATGGATTGTAACTACGATAACATAAATAAGAATCAATAATATATATAAATAATATATATTGTATAAATAATATTTATTTATTTAGTATTATACCTATGTAATATAGCAAGAGTACTAGGATGTATTCTATCTACTCCATCTAAAACAGCCATCTTTCCTTCAAGAATCGCATCAACCAGAGCCGAATTTTTCCAAACGGTATCACCATTTGACAAAGTCGTTCTTTGCTGTATTAAATCTCTCGATGTCATATCCTAAAATAAAACAAATCAATATTACCATATTAAAAAGGAATACAAATAAAATATCTAATTGTAAGATGAAAATAATTATTTCTCAATCTAATTCACTAACTTACTTGATAAAGCATTATAGGCTCTACTTCGTAACCCATTAAATCAGCTAACTTTTGAATAGTCGTAGATTTACCACAACCTTTCGGACCAATTAAACATAAATCCGAAGCTAAATTGGATTCAATTAAGCTGGCTAATAAATTATTTTGATAATTCGTCTCTATGTACTTATCTCCCATTGATTTATTTAATTCTATCGATCCACAAGGCATCTGCATATGTTAGAAAAATATATTTAAAAAAAAATCGTTCGTTTGTTTTTTTTAAAGAATATCAAATTTTATTTATATTTGGTTGTCTAGTATGAAATGGAGCAAAGTTTCAATTCAATTGTGTGCATTTTTGTTGCTCCATTTCATACTTGACAGCCTAATATATATATCAAATAATTTTCTATTTATTTCTTACTTTCAACGTTGTATTTACATCGTCCTTCGTAATAACAACTTCCAACAAATTATTATCAATTTTTCTACTATCTATTTTACTTGATTTTCTTTTTAATGGATTTCTCATAGCATCGAATGTTTTAAGAATATCTTCAACTGCGGTTTGTCCTTCTTTCCCCAAAAATAATTTGTAAGGATAAAGTCTATAAAATATATCAAATATCGACAAGTCTGGACAATTACCCTGTCGCAATAACAAACCAAATGTGATTAAAAATTCATCAAAAATTTCTATAATCAAAGAAATCAATCGAATGATTTTTGTTTATGTACCAGGATTTTTGCAGCCAATGTAAGATTATCCAATGGGAAATCAGGAAGATTTAAACTCGTAGCTTCACGAGTTACCAAGGCATGACCACAGGATAATAATTTAGATAAACGTTCTAAGTCAATATTTGGTGATATTTCTTTCATCGTGTTAATATGTTCCTAAACATTGTAAAAATGTATAAATACAATAATGTAAAATACATGTACTTAAACTTATTATATATCAAAATTGAAACCCATTTTTTATTTTGAATTAGATATATATGAAACAGTGATTTAACAAGTAAGGAATGTTACCATTGCGATCGATTTCATACATAAAAGCTCTTGGAGTGATTAGCGCCAAGTGGTTTCTCCTAACTGAGGCAAGTACGCGAGTAACTACCACTCGACACGAAATCCCAAGGATTACCTCGAGGATTTTCATGGAAAAAAAAAACTTTCCAATTGGTTTGATCCCTTCTTATCAAGTAGATCTTTCTCAAAACTATAATAAGCCGCGTGCATATACTCGTGTGCCAGAATTTCGACCAAACTCTATCTCATCCCCTCCCACAAACCCCCCATTAAAACACTTAAATTCATTTCTTACTACTATTTTCGGTTAAACAAATTCACACAGATTCACACAGATTCTCTTATCTCTTTATTTTTCTCTTCAAAACTCGGATAAATGAGTTTCGTGTCGACGAATATTCTACCGTAGTCTTTAAAAGATTTGCGTGAAAATATGTGCAATGTTTCTCATTTGACAAACTTTTCTGAAAGACAATTTCAAATATAAGAAATAGGAAATGCGTTTCTCTCTTTAAATATACCAGGTGTATAATCTGAAGGAAAAAAAAAAGTTTCATAATTTGTGAAGTTGTAAAAAAGTAAAAAACGTTTGTAGACAAAAGTTGAACGATTCAAAATAAATTATACATTTAATGATCATATTTTTTGTTACAAGCTAACATCTTTCAATCTTTTTCCCCTTGTAACATATTTTAAAATAGTTGAATGATACACCCAGTATATAAATATGTTATATACATATAAAATGTCACCGTAGAAAAACTTTAACGAAGTTTTATCAGTCAAAAAGTTTAATAATCTTATATTAGTTTTATCAACGAGAAGACACACGACATCAAATTAAAAAGTGTCATCAGTTCGTATATTTTCATTCGTGATAGAGATAATCGTATTAATTAATCATAAAATAAAATCCGAATTCGTTGTAAATTAACACAGGTGAACAATTTAAAAAGAATCTAATCGATTTACTCTCTAACTTTCATCGTACTTGTTATACCCATTATTATTATTATTATTATTATTCCAAAGAAATTGTTCGTTAAACGTGAACCAAAGTGCTATGCAATTTCTATACGAATGATCCATAATTGGTACGACAATTTAGGAAACAAATATTATCACTTGACACGTGATCGTTTATAAAATCAAATTTCGTTATTCCTATCATAGAAATTTGAGATTTGTTCAATTTTACGAATACTTGATTGTTGGAAAAGAAAAATATTTTAAACAATGTTACATCCTTGTAAAAGTTAATAAACGTTAATAAAAATTACCTAAGTAAGAAAAGGAATTAAATGAAAGATAAAACAAATAAATAAATAAAAGTTAACAACCCAGTTAACACAAAACGTTAATATGACGTTCGATTTACGTCATTTTGTTAATGACATCATATTAACGTCATATTAACGTTTTGTATTAACTGGGAATATAAGAAAAGTTATATATTATAATAATAAACGTAAGAAAGTATGTCAGCTGTTAGAAGAGTATACATTAGGCAATAATTTCGTGCGAATGTTAGAACATTAGACCATTACTCTTCGTGTCTGTGTGGTATTCGGAAAAGTAACATAACTGACACGACAATGCGTGACAAAATGCCTTTCTACTATAACGGAAACAATCTAAATACTTTTCTATAATTATTTCGAAGTTCTAAGCACCTTCTCTCTTGCATTATTACCCCCGTTATCTTCTACGATTAAATCGTACTTCTTTTTAGAAGAGTTAAAGATGATCATAAAAACAAAAAACAAATAAATAAATAAATAAATAAAACTCGGTGATATCTCACATTGGCACTGTGTATAAAATAATAATAATTGATTTTTCATTTTGTGCATGAGATATAAATTTAAATAAAAAAAATATACTTCTATTAGATTGTCAAGTATGAAATAAAGCAAATTTCAATTCAATCATGTGCATTTTTTGCTCCATTTCATACTTGACAGTCTAATATTTACATAATCAGTATTTCGTAAAAATAAATGGTCAGTGCATTCATTATACGATGATTTTTTTATTAGAAATACATATAACATTAAAATATTGACGATTATTAATTGTTATTATTTGTATTTAATACAACTTAGATTTTATAACAAATACTGATCATTTATATTTAAAATACTGGACCAATTAAATAATAGCCAATAAAGTATCTCGATTTTATAAATATACTTTTTCCAAAGATTAATTAAAATACATTGTAATATATTATAATTGGAAAGATATTTGACAGTAAAAATTGTTTGTAATTATTTTTCATAATAATCTTGAATCATATCATTGTAATAAGAAGATTTTGACTTTGTCTTTGGAACGACAACGTTTATAAAGTTTATAAGCAAAATGAATTCTTCTCTAATGCGTTGAAATATCACGTGCACACGAATAAGGAAGATTATGAGGAAGAGATCAAATTTATATTCGCTTTGCTATATATCCTGTCCATTCCTTTGAAAATTATATTTCAATTTAGGGATTCCTGAGAAGACGCGTGTATTTTCTCGTTGCAATTAAGTTTCGGCATAAATATATGTAACTGCGGTCGGCCAACAGATGACCAAGAATTAGTAAAACTTTTTTTCTCATCATCTTCTTCTTCTTCTTCTTCTTCTTCTTCTTCTTGTTTTTTCGCAATTATTGAAAGATCATCGTCATCTTCTTTTTCTATCATCGATTTTACCCAAGAATTCTCTTCGATTTCTATTAAATCCTTCTTCTTAGCACATTCATCAATTTCAAATAATTTTCTACGTGCCATTCTACGTTCCCTTCTAATCAAACATTCGGCTTTTTGTCCTTTATCCGATTTATAATTTTTTCTTGATATTTTTCTATTATCCGAAAAAAATATTTCTTGCCTGTTAGAACGTTGTTCTTCAGGGTTCAAACATTTTCCCATATCTTGAACACCCTGTACATAATTCTGAACTTTTCCAGACAAATCCAACCATTGGAGTACTCTTTCCGATAAAAGATTCGAACGAATTTCCGGTAATTCAAGTTTATCCACGTTAGATGATCTCGATGAATAATCGTTCCTTGTATTGTTCCATCGTTCCTCGATACTTTTTATTTCTATCCTAAAATCCTTGACATTTGAATCTTCCATTAAATGTTTTTTAATATCTTTTGTAACAGAACAAGATTTGAAAGATCTTCCAGAATCATCAGATAATAATCTACCGCAAGAAGGTGCAGATTGTCTACGAATCATTTCGGAAGATCCACGATCATCTTTTTCCACCATAACGCGTAAATTGACGAAACAATTGTTCAAACTATCCAAACCTGATGGTGATGGTGATTTCAATTGTTGATAATCCGATTGACTAAACTGATGATTACCTTTAGAAGTATGCGGTCGTCTATGTCGATATTTGTTCTTCGTATTGATAAGAGGATCATCTGGTGACAATACAACATGACGAATACCACCAACCCAAACAGTTCGTACCGATATTGGTCTTTCTGATGACGACCATATAGCTGACATTTTGTTATACTTTAATTAACAATTTTTAAGATCTTCCAAATTTGTTCACTCGATTCAACCCTTGCTCGCTTGGACCAAGAACACGTGTAATTTTCATATCACTGATTTAACATAGAGATTTATATATCATTTATTTACTATGTACTATTAGAAAGAAATTCCTTTTAGTGAATATATCTGATGAATTATTTGGAAGAAAATAATCTTCTTTCTAATCTTTATATTTTATTTTTTTTTGATAAAACAGTGAAGCTATTCTTTCGGTTGAATTCCGACGTATCGACTTCGGTAGGGAAAGGACAAGTAAGGTTTCTAACGTTTGGGACACGCGATCCCCAGTGTCTGTGACCGTCGCGCAGTCACGGTCTCCGTTTATATAGGAAGGTAACGAGTATCGGAAGGGGTTGGATGGTAGGAAGGGTTCTTACGACTACCCCACAACCCTATTCCGATGATACGTTATTTTCATCAATCGTAAAGTCGCTTGGAATTTTTTTTTTTTAACTCTGGATAGGGTCACATTTTTAGTGAACCTTTTTCTTATCTATTTGGATATAAATTTAATATTATACATTTCAGTTAAAAATTTAACGCTCAGCTAGCTCTTCTCAAAGGACATTGTATTTCTAGCATTGCATTTAGTTGTTCCGAGGAAACAACTTATCCCAGCATCATAAAATTAAAAATTAAACAAAATAAAAGAACGTAGGGGTGGAGGAAAAACTTGTGTTCCAATAAAAAATTATAGATTTTTTTATTTCTGATAATTCTATGTTGAAATATTATTGGTACTGCACGTTTTTTAATAAGAGTCCTCAAAAATACTCTGTCACCGACTTATTTCTCGATATTTTTTTTACAAAAAAATTACAGAATGTTATTCGATCGATGCTTTATAACGTGCAAAAAATTTAAATGTATTCAATTTAACCATATCTCTGAAAAAAATTCTTAAAAAGTGTTTTTTTTTTACCACCAATTATACCCTACCCAGCTTTTAACGAATAACACTATCGTTTACGCGATAACGTGTAATATAACAAAACAATGTATTTCTCGTTATTATTATCTAATTTTAAATTGTTATTATTATTATTATTATTATATTATTTAATTTATTATATCAATTTAATTTTTAATTAATTTACTTCAAAGGTAAAAAATTATATTATTTAATATTATTTATATTTATATAATTTTTAATTTACTTACTTCAAAGGTAGAAAATGGTATATATCTTGCTTGAAATCTAGACCTTAGAGGTGGATCCAACGGATGACCAGGATACCGTGGTGATGGTAATCCCAATGCAATTACTCTAAAGTCTTCACTGACTCTGACTAATTGCCATGCATCTAACTCTGCTTGACTATGTTTCTATTAACAACCAATTGATATAACAAATAATAGGATATGTATAACAAATTAAACCGTATAGAAATGTTGTTATATTAGGTTGTCAAGTATGCAAATGAAGCAAATTCGAATTCAATTATGTGCATTTTTTTTTGCTCCATTTTATACTTTACAACCTAATATTAAATATACATATACAATATATATATACCTCTAATAATTTGTCATAACGTGCAGCTGGAATAAGGAATCTACCATCTTCAAGATGCATTTCTCTATTTTCTAATAAATTATTTAAAATAGGCAAAACATTTCTTTCTGCTTTCTCTACTCCTTCTATCACAAGAACTCTACCATTGATGGCAGCTCTTACTGCACTTTGATCATGATAATAAGCAGTACCACATTTAATTTCTCTTCTTTGTTTCAAGTCAGCCTCCGTCGTATCTCTGGACAAGGCAACGAACTCTAATTCTCGGTTTGTCAATTCGAGAAATGCTAAAGCTAATTCTCGTCTTCTTGTACCTGGGCTGCCTGTTAGAAAAATATCTTGACATAGGATATCCTTTTGTAACATCCATTTTAAATGTCTCAATGATTCTTGTCCGGTTACTTTGAGCACTGTAAAAAAACAAAAAAAGAGTTTAATTTAGCAATAATATTTGTTTTTGTGTTCTTTTCTATTAGATTGTCAAATATGAAATGAAGCAAATTTCAATTCAATTATGTGCATTTTTTGCTCCATTTCATACTTGACAGCCTAATAATAATAATTATTATTATTATTACAATAATCAAATACTCACAATATTTTCTTGGAATGTATTCTGGAGTATTGGCTGACTTAACACGTTTCGATACATCAGCAATGGTCACAAATGTGTCGTCTGATTAAAAAAAAAAATAATAAATTGATTTAAGCTGATTAAATTGTAGAATGATTTTTATAATTGTTTTTTATACGTATTACATATAGGAAACCGCAAAACAAACCTAAACTTACCTGATTTGCAACGAAAGAAAATAGATGAAAGGTTAGGATAAAATTCTCGCGATCTTTTCAAAACTTTGCAAACCGTTGATGCACCTTGATTTTTTAATGAATTTAATATCATTTTGACAAATGATATTCTATTGTTATTTTTCTAACAAATAATACACGTGCATTCTTCGGACTTATATACTGTGGAGGGGGGAAGAGGGGGGTTGGGGGGTAAAAAGAAGAAAAAGCAAATTTGGACTTTAACCAAGCGTAATTATTTGCTGAAGAAAAATGGCGGGAAGATTTGAAAAAAATGTCTATTATTTTCTCGCCAATTTAAAATACCTTTAAATATTGATTGGTATTTTGTTTGTCTCAACAATATATTACACTTTAAAATTATTATTATTATTTTTAGGCTCTTAAATCACAATGGAGGAACTTTTAAATTATTAACCTAATCTCTTGTCAACTTTGCCTGACGAAACTAAACGACATTATGACAAAACTTTGTTATCTATAATGTGTGTGTGTGTGCGTCAACATATAATTTATACGATTATTTTGCTATTTTTAAGTACTTATTATTTTTATGCATATTTTCAAACGTTATATATATATATTAATAATATATATAGAAATTATTTGACAAATTATTTGAAATTGTGCATTATTTTAAATATTATTTTTTGTAAGTAAAAAATTCTTATGAAATGTTAAGATCAAAGTACATTATGAAATACATACGATAACGGGATAATATATAAAAGTAAATGCACAATGTCAAAAGTTACAAGCATCTATTTCTTATTATCACTTTGAAGAACATTACAATCTTTCTGGAAGGTACACATTGATTTTATTCATTTGTTCAGCATAGTTTTCATAGACATTAGGCTATAAAATATTATTAATAATAATTATAATAATTAAAAATAACAATAATATTATAATAAAATAAGATTTTTTAAATGTATCCCTAACGTAGCAACACATTACTTCATTTTTGAGATTATTCAACTGAAGTCACATTAATTTATTATATTATTCGCTTAACATACAATCAAGACAATAATAATCTATTCAAGTATTTAAACGAAAAAAGAAATTCTTAATTTTAATTTTAAATAATGCAATAATAAATTAATATCAAATAATATCAAATTTTGCTATTTTATCAATGATAAAATTAATATCAATAGTTTGTATTTAATTACTAAAATAAATATACCATAATTGTATATTTATAAACGCCTACATGTTATTAAAAGAGAGCTGCTTTATAACATTTAATTTTAGTATTAAACAAAATAAGTCATCATCAATTAGCTAGAACATATTGTATATATAATAAATAAAATATACTTATATATACAACTGTATGTATATGTATAATATATTAGTTTGATGCGCTCTCTTTTTTAGATTTTTTTATTAATATGATTTTAAATAAAAATAAGTCATTTAATATAATTCATTAGAGCAAAAAAAACACAAACGGAAAAATATTTAATCTTATTATATTTGCAAAATAACTGCAAATAATAATAACTGATAAATTAATTAAAAATAAAATACGTGTAGTTTTTTTTACCGCAGAAAACATGGTTCAATGTATCATTTAACAAGCGATTAGTTAAAGATATGTACAGTAGTTACATTATGCATCACACTAAACTTTTTCACCTGATTACTTTTATCTATTGATCAAAATTCTTATAGCACTGACAATTTTATTATTTTAACATTTAATACTTTAGCAGTACTGTTTATAGAAATAAAGTGATAAGAACCACTAAAAAACACATAATCTTTAAATAATATAAAACTGTACATGTGATTACATTTTTGTATTATTTTTTTTTTTTGTATCATTTATTTAAAGATACAAATTTCTCGTTCAAAAGTTTCTCTGTAAATAATAAATATTACGTTGAATTTTCCCTTTTTTCTTTTTTTATAAATACAAATAAATATAATAATATAAAATGAAATTACCTCGACAAATTCATCCGTTCTTCTAGCATTCGCAGGATAATAATCAACTATCAAGGGACGAGGTCTTTGTCCAATTCCTGATGGTTGTTGCAATCCACATGCTTGTTCTTCATTAGTAAGAACTGTTACTAATGTACTAATAACTTTTTCATCTAATTGTGACATAGGTTTTCCTGGTGCTTTCATACGTCGTAAAAATAAAGCATTCCATTTTTGTCGTAAATTTAAAAACAATTGTGCAGTCTCAATATCAAGTCTGAATACTACCCAATCATCTAATTTAAAAATAGTACCCTCATGACTTTCATCAACTTCTGAATCAGATTCGCTTTCGGGTATTGCTAAAATGCGTATACGTAGGTTTATAAGAAAGTGTATTATATTTAATCATAACTATATAGAAAGAATAATTATAATATAAAATAACATACCACCAGCTTCACAAATAACATCCATAGGTAATCTTGCTGGGCCACTAAAAAGTGCTACAGTTAAGGGATTAACAAGCGTTACGTTTTTTACGTGACAAAAACGACCGGTACGGCTCATTTCTTCATAAAGTAACCAATCTGATGGTAATGATTCTACATTTGTTGCATGAGTTTGTGCATAAGTCATTCTAGGAGATTTTGGAAAATCTCTTAATGTCGATGCTGGATGAAAGAAGACCTTAACTTCTTTTCTATAAAAAGAAAAAAAGAAAAAAAAATATATCAATTCAAATAAAAATACAATTATTTGCCATTTTTAGATACATTTTAGATACATACTGCGTTCTTAATTGCATATGATCTCGATCGACCCTAATTATATTTGGGTATAAACCAGCTGTTAAAGCAGCTTTAACGACTGCCCAATTTTCAGAATTTGTATTCAAATCTCTAATATCACCGACACCCCTCGCTCTAACAAATCCAGATGCACGAAGTTGACCAAGAAGTTGAGTTCGCATTCCAACAACCATTTCCATAACAGGTGCTGAAATAAAATTTTTTTCGCAGAAACTACGTTCCTTGCCGCTTGCTCTAGCATTTTGCCAACTTTGAAATGCACGCAAAACAGCCATATGATCTGAATAAGTTCCAGTAGCGAATTGTTTTCGAGCAGCAGCAACGGCTCTTTTTTGTGATGGTTGAGCTGGCAGAATAAATGGATCCCTGTAAGAAATAACATCATATTAAAAATAATATTATATAATAATTCATATAAAATCTTTTTTTTTCTACGTACTTATATGCCAAACTGCAAACAATCGTCAAAACTGGATCGAGACATTTTAAAACAACTGCATATAGCAACATTTTTCCTAGTCTTGGTTCTATTGGTATATCTAATAAATGACTTCCTAATTCAGTAAGATCTTCCCAAGGATCCAATGCATCAATGGTCTTCAATAATTGAACAGCATTTCTAGTTACCACATTGGAAGGAGGCTCTATAGCTCTGTCTAAAAACTCGGCAATTGGTGTATTTCCTGGTGCCAAATGTTTTGTGAAGAGACATAATTCTTGCAAAGGTAATCGTAAGATTTCTGGTGTTTGATGAGGCATCATACTGTTAAATCGAATTGAAGAAAATAAACGGTAACAAAAACCTTTCCTGCATCTACCTGCTCGTCCTTTTCGTTGTTTCGCACATGACTGTGATATCCAATTAGAACTAAATGTGCATACACCTAATATTGCGTCAAATGATTTTTCTTTAACTTTTCCTGAATCAATCACGTAAACTACATCATCGATCGTAACGCTTGTTTCTGCTATATTTGTAGAAAGAATAATCTTCCTATTTCCCTGCGGACTGGGTTTGAACACTTTTTTCTGATCGCACGTTTGCATATTCGAATGAAGTACATATAAAGTGTAACGAAGACCTTGATTCAATTTCTTTTCCTCGGTATTTATTTTCTCTCTAACGTTTACTATATCATCGTATCCAGGCAAAAATACTAATATAGAGCCTGGTGGCATTTTTAAATGGATATATATAACAAGATGTACAAGAAGATCATAATCAATATTTTCGTCATTAAATGTATGATGATATACATTTAATAACATTTTAACTTCTTCTGAGAGAGGGACATTTTCACCATGCACTATATCATAATCTTGCACAGCACAATTATATGTTTTCATATATGCTTCAATTAATTCAGCACATTCAACTTGTTTCATATTCTTTGCCCAATCTAATGCAGTCCATTCATTACCAGCACGAAGATTCAAATTTGCTCCAAGATTTAAAAGCTGTTCGGTAGTGTTTATACATCCTCTTCCTGCGGCAACCATTAATGGTGTAACTAATGTCTTAGAGTGTTGATAATCTACAGAAACATTTTCAGATAGTATAAAATGTAATAATTGTGCAAAGTTATCTTCCCCACCGCACAACCATGCTTCTGATATACTTTTGTCTACTTCTTCTATCAACCATGGTTCGAGTTTAACTTTCTCTGGTATTGGTTCATTTTGTTGCGCTAATATCGGTGCTGGTAACAGGCATCTTTCATTTGATGAGCATTTACCAGAAATTTGTGGCTTGTATTGCGTCCAAGATTCTAAAACCTTACATTGTTCTTTTTTATTTAAAAATTCTTTTTTCCTCATAATCATTTCCTTAGTCATGTAACCAGTCATTTTTAAAACATCTTCAAGGAAGTATGTTTCTACTTCATACAATCTACCAGGAATATTAATAACAGTACACTTATCAAAGTACTTTGCCAAAATATTGGTATCTAAAGTTGCACTCATAAGAATGATTTTCAACGATCTATATTTATTGACAGCATCCTTTAATGCTATTAAAAGGAAATCACAAAATCTATCACGTTCATGAACTTCATCCACTATTATATGAGTAACTGTAGTTAAGGCAGAGTCTCCACCCATAAGAGTCCTAAGAAGAACTCCATTAGTACAATATGTCAGAAGAGTTTTAGGTGCAACTCTACTTTCAAGTCTTATTTGATAACCAAATGTTTGTCCAATTTTTTCGTCCCTTTCAAATGCAACTCTTTCAGCAACAGATACTGCAGAAAGTCTCCTAGGTTCGGTGCATATAATTCTACAAATTTGATGTCTTTGTTGGCAATGCTCTAATATATATTGAGGTACTTGGGTAGTTTTACCACTTCCTGTTTCCCCAGCTATTATGATTATTTGATTAGTAGCTAAAGCATTTAAAATATCTTCTCGTGCACTATAAACTGGAAGTGATTTACGAAAATTCAATACATCAAAATTAGTCTTTAATTGTGGTACTTGTGGGATGCTACTATTCAAGCGACCCATAGCTTTTGTGCTTGCAATAACTGAAATAATATATATAAATATTAATAAAATATAATATTCATTTTAAATAATAGCATATAAATTCATACGTTTATACATTTCCACAATCTTTTAATTTTCTTTCTTACCATCTGCATTAAGAGGTCGTTCTCTTTCCATTGGAGGTAATAAATCTTGACATTCTTTATGATTCAATGGGAAATTATGTAATAAGGCATAAATACTTTGTTTTGAAGCCTTTTGCAGCTTAATAATAGCATCAGCTTGAACTATAGTAGATCCTTCTCTCTTGTACACCGTTAAAAATCGATTTATGCCTTTACTGTTGATTAAAATATATTATTCTTTTTTTTTAAGTTATTAATTAAAATAATTCAAGCATAGTCTATCATTATATATTGTATTTAAATTATATATATATAATATAATAGATAGTGTGTTAGCGTTGTAAGCTTAATTAACTAACAATCAATTAATGTTTAGCGTAATATATTAGCAACTGTTACAGCACTTACAACACTTACAGCACTAACATTATCTATTAAATAACTAATACAAAATACATTATCACACTCATACCCTCTGCTTTTGGATTTTAAACCAAGCTCCCTAGCAAGTTCATGGATGTAAGCTCGCTCTTCTCCTGTATAGGAAGATGGAAATTCTAATTCTTTTTGATCCGGTGTTCCTAATAATTTCCTCAAAGTTAAATTTATTGCTATTCTAGTATCTTCTCCTATTAAAGGTTGCCTTTGTTGCTTGCGTCGAGGCATGATTACTATTTGAAAATTTACTAATGGAAAAAGAAATAATTTATACAATTATAAATAATATAATAAAGTATAATAACAAATACATCAATTAAATAACATTATATTGATTGTTATTAAAATATTTAAAGAAAATTTAATGTTTTTTAATTGCTATGTATGTATATATATATACACACACATATCATATATAAATATATATATAAACATATGAATTAAAAACAAAAGAATATAACCAATTTGTTAAACAAACTCACCGTATTAAAAGACACACACCTATACTTAAACATATGTGGATATTATTTTTTTTTAAACTATATAATTTATTTAACAATGCTTATTTCAAACATTAGAAATAGCACTGCTGACAGTTGCTACCATGAACGAGCGGTAAAAGCTATTTTCAGGAAAGTACATACTTTGGAAAAAACGAAGGGCTCTTATTGCTCCATATTTTTTTTTCTAATTCTAAATAATCTGAACATTTATAAAACATCATAAATTTGATTAAATTTTTGTAATAATTTCACACTCTTTTTTATATTTCACTAAATGTAATTTTAAATGACATTAAATCGATTGATTCACCTTATAATAAAATATAGAACAAATTAATTATTATTTCTGATATAGCACCTGTTTCGGAACCATTTATAACTACGATCCTTATCTTATTCCGACATTTTGTATCGAGAATTTTCAGGTACAAATTTTTCAAATTTATACAAACGACTTTTGTAATATTAATTTGCATAATCATATTATATAAGAATAAATATTAACATATATAGAAATTTCATTAGAAAACATTTATAATTTATTCTCAAGACTGTGCTTAAAACGATCTTAACAAAGTTTATCAATTTTTTATCTCAAAATATAAATTCATATTTTGAAGAATATGATTTTAAAGAATAATTAATTATAGAAGACTATCCTGATTTCATATAAAATCATATTTATAAAAGCTACGTTTAAAATTGTATTTATTTGCATTTCAAAATTTAAAAATAGTAAAAATTGATTATCGCAGACAGTCGGTAAAATAGATTTGCCATACTTGCTGGTCAATAAAATTTGCACTCATGAGTTATTGAAATTTTTTTATCTTTATTTACGGATAAGAATCGAACGGAAAAAAAAAATACAAGCTTGATAACAATCCAAATGAAAAAAAAACTAAAAGTCATATCTATCTATCCTTTACCCCGAGCTCTTAAAATATTTTTATCAATTATTTTTTGTAAAAAGTATATATAGTATAAAGGTCAGAATAAGATATATGGATATGTCAATAAACGTTTCTTAATTTATGTTCTGTTTTAAATTATGTAAAATAACTCATATACAGTAGAGACTTGATTTCATTTCGGTCTCAGGGTAAGAAACTTATCAAAAGGGTTTCCAGTAGGCGTGGTCCGAATACTATACACCAATGAGAATAGACACTGCTTCTTACTAACACTATCAAACTCTTACAATGAACCTAATGCCCGCGAAATTTAAAACCATTAATTGAATACACTATTAAATACTATCACAGTATCCTTAAATTTATCAAATTCTTAATTTTAATTATTATTTAATAAATAACTACTTATAAATTAATTAAATAATTACTATGAATGCTACATTTTGAAATATTTATAGTACTTTTGAGGTTATGTTACCGACATCACATGGATTATCCACCATATATAAATATCCCCCGGCTCATCGTCATATTCCCCTCATTTCCTATAGATGAAATCTTATGGGGAAGGGGAAACGCTTTGAGGGAACGAAACTTTTGAGAACGAAATGAAATCGAGTCTCTACTGTACTTATATCCTTATTTTATTGCGGGTAGACCTTGACGAATCAAAGAAATTGGAACATCTACGACCTCTGGGCGTACTCATTCGCGACACCGTACTTCTCAGTGTATGTTCCTTCATCAAGTGTTCCTTACATAGTTTTATAAGTACAACAAATTTCTAATAAAATTTATTCTCATTGATATAAATAATAAAGACTAAAAAATGTCTTTAGATGAGGTAATTGGATATTTTATAATAATTGTTTAAATAAAAACATTATTTTTTATATCGTCAATGGTTCCATGACGCCGCCCGGTTGTTATGTTGTGTTGTTATCAGTTAAACGCGTATGTATAGGTGTATTAAATTGACACACATATCTATTTTGCAGTAATATTAGTAATTCATGTTTATATAAAATTAATAGGAAAATTATCTCGATTAATCTAATCGGATATGTAATACAATTCTATATATATATTTTAATCGAATATTATAACTTCGTTCTAGATANAGAAAAAAAAAAAAAAGAAAGGAAAAGATGATAACAGAATGATCCAAGTCAAATAACAAACAGATAATAAATGTCCTAATTAAATGGCAGGATTTATTAATAACCAAAGATAAATAATTAATATCTTTTTACAACCTTACGCGTATGCTCAATAATATATTTCATTCATATTATTTAATTTATATATATATATTAGATTGTCAAATATGAAATGGAGCAAAAAATGTACATAAATTGAATTGAAATTTGCTCCATTTTATACTTGACAACCTAATATATATTGTTAGAATATTTAGAAAGATAATAATGTTCTGGCTAAACACAACACGTTTATCTGCAAGATCTAAATGCATATACAAAATTATAAGCCAAGATCAGAAAACATTGAAACACGATGCTAGCAATTGCAATATAACTCAGAACGATAGAACACGATACGTCCAATTAAAAATAATTACAATCATTTTAATTCTATCTATCAATGAGAAAAATATTATTAGGATACGTTATAAAAAAAAACCAACTTTTTCTCCCTTCGATTTTATGCAACAGACATATTTCAACTCCAACCCAATAGAGTTCAAAAAAAAAAAAAAAAAGGAGTTTGAAAGAGAGAAGAGTAGGACACGATCTTCGACAATAGCAAAAAAAAAAAAAAAGGACAGGTAACGTATACCTACTTCGATGGTGTATATATACTCACTATGTACTGTGTTATATATATGTGTATATATAACTACGAGAGGAGTGGAAAAAAGAAAAAGAGAGAGAGAGAGGGGTAAAGGAAGGTGTATGTAACGGTCGGGGCTCGGACATTCGCACGGTCAACCTCATTAGAGGCTAAAGGGCAACCCATTGTATGATCATTGCAAAATCATTGCAAATTTTTAAAAAGTTTAAAGTACAAGAGACAACAACGAAAAATATTTAAATTGGGGGAAAAGAAATTTATTATTTATACGTTTATATCATACTTAAGATAATTGATTTCTTTTACCCCTCAAACTAATATAACAAAATAAAATAAAATACTATTTGAAACGTTGCAAATAATTCAATGACTTTATGATGATGGACGATAATGACAACGATGACTATGAAATTACGAATTTTATAATTGAATTTTTTCTTCTTTCTTTCTCTCTTTCTCTCGAAATTATTCAAGGTGGTTAATACTGTAAGTTAGAAAGAGAAAGTAAAGAATAAAATAAATGAGATAATCTAGAAACGTAAGATTATTGTTTTCCCTATTTTTTTTTTCTATCCTTTTCGCCGAAACGAATAAAAAAAAAGACCGTTATGGGGAGAGAGAGAGAAAGAGATAGTCTAATAATACTGATCGTAGGCCATAGAAAAATCTCACTCACCGCAAAGTGGTTCCTTCCACGTTCACGTTGACCAATAGCACAGAACAATAAATTTAATGCACAAAAATATAAATGATTATTTTGGATCCGGAGACTAAAACGAATACCGACCACGACGGACAAGGAAAGACGGAGCACAAAGCGACAAATATTGAGAAACGATGCTAACGCTTGAAGTTGTTACAAACAAAGGTCGATATCTAATATGGCGTATAACGTGTTTCGATCCTTCTAGACTCTAGGTCAGAAAGAGAAAGATAGAAATAGAGGGAGGGAGAGAGAGAGAAAGAGATCTAGAACGATTGAATGATATAAATAACGTTTATCTTGACTCGTTATTTTTATTAATTAATCGATTTAGTTAACTGAACAATAACTGACTTTGCGTTTATTTTATTTTTGTTTTATACTTAATGAAAGTTTTCATGAAGGTTATATCCGTAACAACCAATCGGCTTGCAAGTTAGACGACCAATAGGCTTGCAAGTTAGACGACCAATCGGATTACGAGTTAGACGTTAATCAAAATAGCTTTACGTAATACGTCCAAATTATTATAGTAAAGTTAATTGTTTTAGAATAGATTGCATGGTATTAAGAAATGATTACTAGAAGAGAGATAAAGAGAGAGAGAAAAAGAGATTGATATTTTACGTAATTTATTTGATTTTCAATGATATGTTTGATACGTCATGCGAATACGCCTTTATGAATTTATGAGACACATTTGGTCGTATATGGATGAGGGTAGATGTTAAGAATCTATTATTTAACAATGTTTTATTAATACAAATTTCATTGAAGGGGATTATTAAAAAATATAAATATAAACAGAAAACGTGTGGTGTGTTTTTTAATATATAAATTAAATCAACATATAAAGGTACGTGTATATATATATATAATAAAAATATTAAACGATTATAAAATGTAAATAAATATTTGTTCAAAATTAGATCTATCGAAGAAGAAATAAAATATGGCAAGAGTACCGGATCAAGAATTAAAAAAGGCATTTTCGGAATTGCACGAGAAAATGATAGACACTACGCAAAAATTAAAACTAGCCGATTCTCAAATAGACAAATTAAAACGAACTAAACAACGTGCACAACTTACTGTTAAGGAAATAAATGTTTTGCCACCTGACACGAGAACTTACGAATCCATAGGAAGAATGTTTTTATTCGACGATATTGAAAATATCAAAGTTGGTTTGCAAACTAGAATGAAGGTTGTCGACGAGAAGGTTCTTAGTTTAGAAAATAATAAAATTTATTTGCAAAAGAGTTTAAAAGAGAGTGAAAATAATTTGAGAGAAATGGTCCAGCAAAGGCAAAGCAAAGATACCTCAGGTTAAACATCGTTCTTCTTCATTTCTATAAATTCATCAATCATTATATCTCAATCAATAATAATGATATTTGTTTTATGAAAAAAAATATTAATTTTCTCGATATATACTTATTATTTTAATATTTTAAATTATCATCATGATTAACGTTTCATTCTCATCATTGATACTGAATTGTATTATTTTTTAAATAACATTAAAAAAGTAGTAATAATATCTGTATTTGAGTTTCTTTTATTACCTAATATTGTATTATCTATTAGAATATAACCATAAATATACACCTATTGTATTTACTAAATATTCATTTTTGAAAGACTAAACAAACAATTTCTATGTTGCTACTTCTCGTTTATTTTAACGAGAATTAAAATTCCAATACTTGGGGCTTCTTTTTTTTATTATCATCCTTTCATAAAATCCCTTAATTATAATTTCTATACTACTATTAAAAACTTATCAATGCCAAAATAATAATTTGGCAGATTTTATATAAGTAGAAAGTAAAATACTTTAATGTTGCAAATTGAGTAGAAAATACCGATTAATTAATATGTAAACATACATATATATATATACATATATATGTGTATATATATATATGTATATATATACTCACTTAACGGTGTCAAATTTTTTCTTTTTTTTTTCTCTATCATATATGTAATTACTTGCAATGGTCGTCCAACCAACCAATGTAATGGCATGGGGCACGAGATAATTTTGCTCTTTTGTTGTTGGTTGTTGTTGTTGTTGTTACCACTTACAATTATGATATTTTCGACAATTCAGTGCGACAATATATATGTGTATGTACAAATGTAATATTATTATTATTAATGTTATTATTATTATTTCTATACTTATTGTTAGGTAAGGTAGAAGACAAAATTTCGAAGCATATATTATAGACGTACACACAGTGTTAAAAGAATTTACTTTTCTTTTCTATTGTAAGTATATGACATCCATGTGTGTATGTTTTGTGTGTCTGTATGAGCGTGTGTAATGACGATGACGATGATGATGATTATTATTATAATTATAATTATTATTATTATTATTATTATTATTATTATTATTATTATTATTATTATTATCATCATATTGCAATTTTAAATCCGTTGATATTATTACAAATGTCATATTGAAAACGGGGTAACATCTTTTAGCAGTTTCTTTTTTCTTTCTTTCTTTTAAATGTGTCCCTCCTTCCTATTCGAATTACAATGAATTTATTCTTGCGAATCATACAAACATTTTTATTCTTTTATTTTATTTTTTTTTTTTAAATCACTCTTTACCTATATAATATATTTTGACTTTGAAAAATTGACCGAGCATCGAAATTCTAAGATACAATAAAAAAGAGAAAAAAAATAATATATATATTTGTTGTGTACATATATATATATATGTATGTATGTATGTATGTATGTATGTATGTATGTATGTATCGTCACGGAACTAATAATATGTGTTACAATAGTACATCACGCGTGACAATCTCTCGGATACAATATCAAATGTCAGTCTTAACTAAAATGATTGCCTTTGTTCAAAGTTCTATATTTTTCTTTTATTCTTTCTTTCTTTCTCTCTCTTTCTATCTTTCTTTCTTTCTCTTTTCGTCATATTATATCCTGATGAATTTCAATAACGAAATTCAAGTTATTAAACTCTTGATTACACCATCCACTTACACTCCAAGCTAGTTAATTTGTTATTTCTTTTTTTTCTTCTTTTTTTTTTTGCATCCGAGTGAACTATTGTCACTAATAATAATTTGTTGTTACTTTTTTTTTTTTTCTTTCTTTCTTTTCTTTAATACGAATAAATTATAAGAATACATCGCGATTAAATCAACACACCTTAAAATTGTAAATTTCACATAAAATTATTTGTTCTTAAATAAATTTAAGTAAAACGAACTTCTTAATATTACATGGATACACCACAAAGCGGCTGTTCCATCAAGAGATATAAATCATTCTTAATATCATATATTTGCATATATATATAATATCATATGATAGTATATCGTATCACATTATATATATATATATAATATATTTAGAAAAAAAATTCAAGTCCCTTGAGTTTAAACCGCTTGTATTGATACAAAATATGAATCTCTTGATGCTAGTTGCCAAATGTACACATAATAAATACAGGCAATAATGTAATTTAATAATAAAATGGTTATTAAACATTTTATATATTCAAATCTTACCACACTTCATCATTCTAATGAAAAAAATTCAACTAGTGTAAGAAATAATAATACAGCACAATTATTTCCTGTTGTTATTGTTACCGTCATTTACTTTTATTGTTGTTGTTGTTGTTGTTGTTCTTGTTGTTGTTGTTGAATTAATGCAACCAGCGTCAATATTAGAATTCTTTAGAAGAATTCAATGATTTTTATGTACCAACTATGATAGAAATAATCACCTTTTCATATCAAGTTAACAATTGTTCTTGTTCGAGCGGACGAAGACACGGTCTCACTGACCTGTAAAACCTTGAGGTGGTTGGCCCGGTACTGAGTATTGTGGTCTGAAACTTCCGAAGTTAGCAGCTCCTGCAAATGTGGCTGGCAGTTGTCCTCCAGAAAAGCCTGCAGGAAATTGTTGTGCCAATAATTGACCAGCTTGAGAACTGTTACCTCCTGGGGCAGTTGCAGCTAGTCGACTCAATATCGACCTCTCGGACATTTGAAGTCTTTGGGCAACTGGAGGAATACGTGCTAATGTCGCTGGTAAACGACTAACATCTGATTTCATATCGGATAATAATTCCTCTAACTGATTTAGTACCTATAATCATTTCCAAAATTATCTATCGTGGTAAATAAATGAATCATAGGAACACTCATAGTACTACTAAATCGAGTAATATATCATTTCCGTTATTAACATATCAATTTTCTTCATCCGATACAAGCAAAACTATATTCAATGTCAACAATAACTAATAATTATATTATATGTTCGCCATTAAAACGGAATTAATATTTAAGACTAGATTTAATAATGAAAACAAATTTCAATTTTCTTTTATTATTGGTAATTCAAACCTTGTGCAATACGGCGTTCGCAGGTTTATTACCAGCAAGACTTTCTTTGCTAAGGTGTTGATGCGATTCGGCAAGGCATTCAACTTCAGCGAATCTGGCATTGAGGCTCATTGCAGGATGATTGGGATCCTGTGTTAAGTTCAGGTACGCAGCCCTCCTCAATTGTTCTTCTATTACTAATGCCTGTTCGAGAAGTTTGAAACGCCTAGCCAAAAATTTATTTTTTATTTCTAAAAAGTTACCCTTTCCAACGTCCATTTTGAAGGGTTCGTTAATTATTGCAAATCTGTAAGGATAAATTAAACAAAAAATCATTGTAAAGAAAAATAAGAAACTTATTATTCAAAACTCAGAAAATGTTAACCCATTTGCTGTAAGAAATACAACTGTTCTATAAATGAAATACGTACGCTCTGGTGATAGTTGCTAGGTAAAATGCGCACATATATGCGCTTATGATTTGCAAATGGGTTAAATATGGTAAAAGTTTATTATTTATCCTACCGTATATCATTTTGAATATCTTGCCAACGGCCGTATCCATGAGTAACGATACCAGCCAATAACCAATAATCGTGTCTTCTGTGCCAAATTTCATATTCACGACCAGGTACTGCAGCTTTTTCTTCGTTTAACCACAAAGTATGAAGCTCCGTAAAACCACCATCGGCAATGTTAAACATGAATTTACGTTTAGTTTTAAGTATTTCAGAATCACAGTCCTTAGTATCCTTTTCCTTCGTATCTTTATCCTATACAAATTTATTTTTTTTTTATTATAATTAAGTTAAATTATTGCTTGAAAAAAATAAAATATGTGTATAATTTTATTAAATTATAAAACCTCTCGTTTTTCTATTTCCTCTTCGTCATCTTTAACGATAACAACATCCTCTTCAGAATCCTTTTGTTTATTTTCACCAGTTTCAGTTTTTTCATCATGTTTCGTTATACCTTTATCATCCTTTCCATCATTCTTATCCTTATCTTTATCCGATATGTCTGTCTCTGTTTCTTTTTCCTCTTTTTTAATTTCTTCTTTATCTTTATCTTTATCCTTATTACCATCATCATCTTCTTTGTCTTTTAAATCTTCTTTCGTATCTTTAGAATCATTACCCTAGAAGAAAATATGAAAAATTAGATTAATGATAATATAGAAGATATAGAAATGTTTGTGGATATTTAAACAAAAAACACTTCTATTTATTTTATACGGTCAATACATTAAAATATCTTTGTAAAAAAAAAAAAGAAGGAAATAAGAAGTCGATCAAGTTTTTTTTACAAACCTCCTTTTCCTTTAAATCATCCTTTGAATCCTTTGTTTCAGATGAATCAGCATTAGCTTTATTTTCGCTAGTCATCGTGCCAGATGCGGATGTAGATGTTGGCGTGGCAGCAGGACTTGGGCTGGGTGCATTGGAAGTAGCAGGCGTGGCACTTGTGCTGCTAGTACCTGTAGCTACATCACCAGGTACTTCTACCTTAACAGGTTCTACCGGTTTACGAATCATTTCTGGCATAGAATAATATCCATTAATATGTTCAAATTCTTGAACTTTTTTCCTAATCAAAGACATTACACCGATTCTAGTTAAAACGTGTTGTCTGCTAAGGCCTTCTCTTGGTACCCCATCGGCAAATGTTTCAGCGTTATCGGCACCAGGCTCACAAAGGTGTCGCATAAATAGTGAAACGTAAGCTTTGAAATTTTTTTCAGATTTCCCCCTCAAATCTCGGACTAACCATTGTGAGTTAAATGCATCTTGCGGTGGCATACCATAACGCATAATAGCATTTAAGAATGCTTTACGTTGTCTTGCATTAAAACCTAATACTTCAATATTACCATTAACTCGAGCAAGTAACGGTGGTAGAGGTCTATCCTTTTCATCTCGCCTTTCCAATCTTCGTCTACTTCTACGAGACAATAAATCTCCATCACCTTTTTCATCAAAATCATCATCCTCTTTATCGTCGTCGCTCGGTGCACTAAAATCGCTATTGTAATCTGATAAATTCTCTTGCCATGGTTGATCATCTCTTGCACCTTGATCTCCCGTAACACCACCGTCATTATAATTAACTTGTTTCCTTACTCTCTTACCCTTACCAAGTGTTCTCGCTATATCTTCCTGTTGCTGTTCATAATGGTGTCTTAAAAGCTTTATCCAATACGCGGGATCAGTATTTTCTGCTTCTTGTTTAATTATTTCAGTATCTGCCTCCTCTTCAGTTTCACCTTCCTTTGTAACGTATGATGCTACTTTAAATGAACTTAAGTACTCGTTTGCCCAATTCTCCTTTTGTTCTATACCTTCTTTACTTCGATCCAACAATTCAGCAACTGCTTTATCATCGTAATGAATTGCTTCATCTTCTTTACCTTCCTCCTCTTTAAATAATTCTTCGGTACCAAATCGAAGAATATCGTCCAGTTCTTGTTTACTGAAATTAGCACCCTTACCACCCATTCCTGGTCGAACAACTAAATGCGTAAGCATCATCTTACGCTTAGCTACTTGCGTTACTCTTTCTTCTACTGAATTACGAGTAACAAACCTATAGATCATAACTTTATTCGCTTGACCAATTCTATGTGCTCTGCTGAATGCTTGAATGTCATTGTGCGGATTCCAATCAGAATCATAAATGATAACAGTATCTGCTGTTGCTAGATTGATACCCAATCCACCGGCACGCGTTGAAAGTAAAAATACAAATTGTTGCGCACCAGGAGCGTTAAATCTATCGATTGCTTCCTGTCTTTGTGCACCTGTAATATTACCATCTATTCTCTCATATTTGTATCCCTCACCTTCCAAATAATCTTCAAGAATATCTAACATCTTGGTCATCTGAGAGAATATAAGAACTCTATGACCATCGTCTCTTAATTTTTTTAACATCTTACTCAATAAAACTAATTTTCCAGCAGCTTTAATCAATGCAGATGTCTCATAATTTCCGTTAGGTCCGGTTGGCGCTTCTTGCGATGCAGCGGGAAACAGGTATGGATGGTTGCAACATTTTTTAAGATCCATCATTATATTCAATAATGATACTTGTTGACCTCCACCCTTAGGATTGAGAGCCTCGAAGTTTCTCGTTAAGATATATTTGTAATATTTCTTTTGCATTGGAGATAATTCAACTCTTACTATGAATTCTGATTTACTTGGCATATTTTTCAATACGTCAGCTTTTAATCGTCGCAACATGTGTGGTCCAAGCATCTCGTGTAACTTCTTAACTTGTTCTTCTTTTGAAATATCAGCAAATTCGTTTTGGAATGCTGCTAGATCGTTGAATTTATCTCGACATAAGAAATTTAATAAGTGGAACAATTCTTCTAAATTATTTTGCAACGGTGTACCAGTCAATAAAAGTTTATATGCAATATTATATGACGCGAGTAATCGGAAAAATTTCGATTGATTCGATTTCAATCTGTGTGCCTCGTCCACAACAAGTACGGCCCAATCTATCGAACCCAAGCATGCTGAATCTATCGAAATCAATTCATAACTTGTCAATAATACGTTAAACTTTATTTGAGATGATCGAATCTTTGATGCTCTTATGCCTCGAACAGCTCCTTCTTCAAAGGATAACTCATTTTCACGGATTACCATTCTGCTATCTTTGTCACCTATATTTCAAACAATAATTATTAATGGCGTATACAAATTTTTACAGATAAAATAAAAGTATATAAATTAATAGCTTGTATACTAACCAACATAAGTGACACAGTAAAAATCAGGTGCCCAGGTTTCAAATTCACGTTCCCAATTAATAATTGTTGACAGTGGAACGGATACAAGGAAAGGTCCTTTGCAGTGACCTTCTTTATAAAGAGAATATAAAAATGTTATCGTTTGTATAGTTTTTCCTAAACCCATCTCGTCTGCTAATATGGTATCTATGCCTTGTCCCCATGAATACCTCAGCCAATTTAATCCCTTCACAAACACACAAAAATATCATTTATTATTTCCATTTATTCACGATCACATATTTTTCAATAAATGAAAAATTACCTCTAATTGGTAAGGATGCAATTGCATTCCAGTTTGATCCAAATACTCTGGTTGACGTTCATATTTTTTCTTAAGATCAGTAGTTGGTTTATCTGGTGGTGGTGTATAACGTTTGGGTGTTCTCTCTTCGTCATCAATGAGTTCACGTGTTTTTGACTTTTTACCTTTACCTATATAAATAAAGTATTACGTTATATTGAAGAAGTCAATTAAAAAAATGTTAAAATTTTCAATAAAATATACACTAATAAATACATTAGTAAATATATATCCAATAAATATATAAAAAATTAAGGGACGACCTAATATTTAAACATAAACTAATAAAAATATTGACATATTCTTAATTAATCAAGTTAATAATTTTTATATTAAAATAATATTTTTAAGATTTATAGATAAAAAAGAAATATGTAAATTCTTACCTTTTTTACCTTTACGAGATGAACTACCATCGCAACAATTGGCTGCCCTTAAATCTAAATAATATTCTATAGCTTGTTTCAATCCAGGGATATCTTCGTGTTCATCTTCCCAAGTAGCTTGATCGTAGCCTAGTTCTCTCCATTTAACAAGATATAATGCTCGTCCGTCTCGTTGAAGTCTGTGGTTAATGACTCGATGAACAACAAGCCATTCAGGACGTACACCATAACGATAAAATCGTTCTTCTAAATTATAATCATCTCTATTAGTAGCACCATCTTGTTCCTTCAATCTCTTTACACGAGAGTCACTTTCATCCAATGGCTCTTCTAATTTTGGTGGTTCATCCATATCGTATTTACGTGAGTAATTTCTGAAAATAGGATCTAATGAAGTAACTATAGTTAAGTAATTTCGAATTATTTCGAATCTCTTCCCCATAATTTAAATATTTACTCTTATTCATGTCTATCATTTAGTAATTACCTGAACATAAGTGGATGGAAAACATCTAACTGTAATTCTGTAACCCAATCACAATGCCAATAAGACATATCAGCCCACTTTACGAAAAATTCCCGTATTTTACGTTGCTTTGGTGCTGCCTTACTAGTTGAAGGTTCTTCGGATGGTGTTTCTGGACATTCTTTCCACCTCCACGTTAATATTTTTGCAACTAAACAGCAAAATAAATAAGATATATTAGAAAATTATCAAAATTAATGTCATTTAAATAATAAATCATTCGGTAAGTAATAAAAAAACAAAAAAAAATTAAGGACCTTTGCCGCATAATGGTGGACAAGAACATCTAGGGCATTTCCAATCGCCATCTGGAATTTCTGACAGAGGAGGATTTAAGCAATGCGTATGATATGCACTTGTGCAACTATCACAGCACAATAATTCACCACCATCTTTACAAACTCTACAAAATTCCATATGTTCATCATCATCTTCTGCTGCACCTAATGAAAATAATAAATAACTTGTAATATAAATTTAATGGTATATTTGAACAAATGTGATGGGGTAGGAAAAAGGGATAGGGAGTGCCAGGGAGGTACCTGCAATACCTTCTCCTTCACAATGAGGACAACTCCATTTTCCTTCTGGTGTTTCTTCTAATTCAGGTTCTAAGCACACCAAATGATATGCTCTTGGGCAAGTATCACATAAGATAATTTCTCCACCTTGTTGACAAACTTCACAATAATCTTGATGATCTGTCTGAATACGAAGAAAACAAAAAAATGTATTCACGTGTTAAATAAAAAGAAATTTATCTCATACACGTGAATATAAAGTGTATACAAATTGATAAGTATAAAATAATTACCTGAAGACCTTCTTCTCCATCTGGGAATTTAGACGTAGTTTTAGTCTTCTTTTTCTTCTTAGTTTTGTTTCCAATCTTGGTCTTTGCCTTTCTGCGAACAGGTGGTTCTGCTGGCGGTTCCACTTCGCTCTCTTCTACACCTGCCTTCATATTTCCATCACCACCAGATCCTTTTTCTGCATTGGCCAACATTTGCTCGAACTCCATGTCAGAATCGCGATCAGAACCTGCCCCGCTTCCCTCAGCCTCTTCATCCTAATTAAAGGAAACGACACCAATTACACACGCAACACACAACTTGAATTAATTGCACAACATGACGGAATTGTTGCAATCAATTAAAAATCACATACTGAACTTCCCCTTTTACGTTTTCCAAGTTTTATTTTAAGCGTTGGTACTTTAGATGCTTTCTTCCCTTTTTTAGCCCTTGTCCCCCTAGATTTCCTTTTTCTATCGCTGTCCTCGTCGTCATCCTCTTCATCCTCTACTTCCTGGACCGGACCACCACGATTTGTTCTTACATTCCTGCTATCGTCGTCCACATTCGTAGATGACGCATCTGCATCTGGTTGGGTGTGTGGATTTAACTCAGAGAAGTCTCGCCACTTAGCTGCTACCAGCATCATCAGTTTAGACATCGGGACCTGTACGCAATACATTTAAATATAAAATATATTGAATATATTTATATAATATAATATAACTTACTTTTGGATTTTCTTTTGCTAATAGTGGTCTAACATGTTGTTGAAACAGTTTGTATGTTGTTAAATTTTGAAAATCTGCATCAGAGTATTCTATTTGTACATCAGTTAATCCAAAGGTGGTGCAAACTTCATCTATTGTTGGCATTCCAGTTGTTGGTTCTTGTCCTTGTGTAGCTGATTCATTATGACTGGAAGATTTCCTCGATGAAGATTTTCTACTCTTCCTATTACCTGCATAGTCGCTATCTTCGCCTGCTGCATCACCAACATCACCACCACCTCCACCACCACCACCACCAAAATCACTTTCCTAATATTTTTCAAATAAAACTTATCGTGAGAAAAAGTAAAATTTAATGAGATTACTAGTATATTATATCATATACGTATGTATATACAAAAATATTTACGTCTCCAGAATCAGACTTTTTCTTTTTCTTCTTTTTCTTGCCTTTCTTATCTTCGCTACGTGCTTTCCGTTTTTTCCCTTTCTTCTTCTTTCTTTCTTCTGGTTCGTAATCATCATCTTCTTCCTGTAAATGTAAAGGAATCATTTAATGTTTATATACTTAATCTTATAAGTTTTTTTAAATTAAAGTTAAAAAAAAGAAACTACTTACTAATATTGGAGATTTCTCTGCATCAGATGAACCATCTACTTGTTGATTAATATTAGAAACCTGACCCCCAGTTTCCTCCAGATCATCTTCGCCTGTATATTTCATATTAACCATTTCAATAAAACATAACCAAACATTTTCAATATAATTCTAAACGGAGGTAAATATTAAGAGAAATCGATTGAATTTGAATATAAAAAATAAAAATGTAATGCAATTCATACTTTAAAATAACTAATGTTTTATTCTACAGGTTATTATTATATACATACATATATATATATTCATTCATATATATATATATATATATATATAGTTGTTCCTATATGTATTAAGCAGACAAAATCAATATGTGAATGGTGATTATAAGTTGGGTTTGGCAAAAATGAAAACCACACTTGAACCTTCATAAAATCAATAAAATGTATCTGTATGTATAAAAGAAATATAATAAACAATTTAAATGAAAAAGAAATTTATATATACGTATATATTTATATATATATAATATTAATTGAGAAATATATAAAATAAGGATTAAAATATAAATGTGGAATTTATCGAAAAAATTTAACGAATTTGAAACAACTGAAAATATCAAAACAACAAATCACAAAAGAGAAAAGGAAAGTTTCCCTCCAAAATAATTCTATTATTATTTATAACAGAAATATATGAATTAGATCGTCGATTACTAACCATCCATATTCTAATACCTGAAAGGAACGATTGACGGTTATTAAAACGAAATTTAAAAACTTATATTAAAACGATATTTCACTATCTTTATAAACTATTACGACGATTACTTGCCGATTATGAGAAACACGAGAAAAATCGATTTAAGAATACAACGAGTGCATAATATTATGCGCGAGTACATTTAACAAAAATGTACAAATTATTACAGAGGACTTAATCCGCGTTCGGCGAATGCTTTGTGCGAGTGTGCGTCCGCCATTTTCTTTCAAAGGGCATAACGCATACGAAGTAAGTATTTATTCATAATCCTTCACCGTAATTCTTTTAAATGGGTATTGTCAACTTTAACAAATTATTTCCAAACAAATCTATGGATAACAATGATAACGAGTTATATCGAGAGATAAAAATAGGTTAAAATTATAAGATTCGAATTATTTAATATAATCTCACGTACACGAACCGGCTATTATAACAACCCTATAAGTGTGTCAGTCACGAAGTACACACAGCTGCACTAGATCAAAAACCGAAGCGAGCGTCACGAAGTTACTATGTACCTACAAAAATAATGATCATGATGGTGATAATAATAATAAAAATAATTAAAAAAAAATAATAATACTAATAATAATAAAAAATAATAATAATAATACCAATAAAAATAATAATAATAATAATAAAAATAATAATAATAATAATAACAATAACGTGAAATATCGTAGTAGCCTAACAAGCATTCGTTGCGACACATTTCAAATAATTTCACATTTGCAACTGTACATGAGAAATAGTGCAAGAGTATCATAATAGTATAGTAGAATAATAATATAGTAATACATATATACATATATACATATATACATACATATATACATACATACGTACATACATACATATATACATACATTACATACATACATATATAAATATATGTATATATATGGGGAGGGGGGAGCCATTTAAATTAATAACTGTAATAAATTGATACTTACAATAAATTGAAACTAAATAAAACAGATCTGTTAAATTAAAAAATTCCTGACAATATATTTCTTGAAAAATCTCAAGTAAATATGTAACTTAATAATCAGAATTTGATAATTTTTACTTCAAGGTAATAATTGGGTTACATTTATTTTGCAACAGGGCTGCCATGTTTTATTAATACCTGCATCAAAAATTATCTCCTTCGATTTGGATTTAATTGCAAGTCATGAATTTTCTTTTTTTTCCCCCCCCTTCTCTCTTTTGCAATACGGAAAATACAAATTTGCGTTAGACGTTTTGAAACGTAAACAAAGCGAAAAAGAATAAGAAGAAGAAGAAAAACCAAATAGCACAAAGTTGTAGGTGATTTATTTATATTTCTTTTTTTTTTGTTTTTAAATAAAAACTCAATCACCATGCATGAATGATATATTATAATATTTAAAAAAAAAAAAAGAAAATTGAATTTCAACGATAAAAAGAAAAGAAAAAATTTATGTAGTTTTCTGACAAAGTTTTCTGGCAATGGTCAAATGATGATCGTTTTCTGAACACCTTGCACCATCGTATTCAATGCACTCGATCGTTGGATCGATCAATCCTGGACAAGGCGCGAAACGTTAATCTTAAACTCGTCCTTTAATAATCTAACATATCTCTTATTTAATATTTAATAAAGAACTTTTAAGAAAAATCTCATAAGAATAAAAATCTCGCGCCTTAAAATCGAATACAAGCAATTGGCATTCATAAAGAAGTAAGATGAAAAATAAGAAAAAGAAAGACAGAGTGAGTGAGTGAGAGAGAGTGAGAAAGAGAGAAGGGGGGAAGTACAGAAGAAAAAAAAGGAAAAAAAAAAGATAAAAGCAAGACAGAGAAGGAAGATGAGTGAACGAGAGAAAGAGAGAGAGAGAGAGAGAGGAAAAAAAAATATTACCCAATGTACAAGCATATGACATTCACGAAAAAAAAAAAAACAATATTTTCGTTGCATTCGTAATAGTACAATTATCATGCAATAATATAAAAAAAATATATTATAAATAAATTAGAACGAGAATAAACATAATTAAACAAAAAAAAAAAGAAAAAAAAGACAATAACAAAATGCGATTGATATGGCAGCCATCATACGAAAAGCGCGCGTCCTGCCAAGCGCCGACGAGGACAACTTCGCTACTTTCCGGTTGTTCCGAGAACAATGTTCGTTTAGACTCACCCGCGAAATTTTCCTCCATCTCCTCGTCCGAAGCCATTCTTGGAACGAACGATTTGAGATAGACAACGAATAACCTTTATTTTTATCCTCACTTGTTAAATATTAACGTGTAGAAAAACAGCACAGAATTTATCACACATCAAACGTTAGCGATCCGCGTTCCGACTCGGCATGCAGTCACTACGCCTTGTACGTGTGCATCCACTGCTCATAGTTTTTCCCCTCTCGTTTGTGATTCGTCAATTCCTCGCGCTTCCCCCCATCGCTGTTCCAATTCACCAATCTTATACTCTTTACCCCCACTTTTCTCACGTCTTTCTTCTTTCCTCTTTCTTACTAACTCTCTTACTCTCTTATTCTCTCTCATTTCTATTTCGCCTTGAGAGATGCGTCTTCTTTCTCTTCCCTTCACCTCTTCAGATACTCCGTCCGGTTCATGCTCATGACACGACAGTCAGCAGCACGCGAATATTACGGTCTGTTCTCGCTTCTGCTTTCCCCGTTATTCTTAAACATCATTTTTTTTTAATAATATTCTTTACGACTACCTCAGAAAATCTTTTTTTCCCAGGCCCTTCCCACTTATCCTAACTTAAAGCTTTGTTCATTACCTTTTATAACCGTTGTTTTTCACATTATGGATAAACTAAACTTTCCCTCTTTTAAATACCTTTTATATATCTCTATAAAAAAAAAATTCACGAGTCCACTGAATCTATCTATCATTTTATTTTAAAAATCTTTCTATTCATATTTTCATTGCTTCCCCCCTATACACAGAATTTTATACACTTTTTCAATTATTATTAGGTTGTCAAGTACGAAATGGAGCAAATTCTCAATTTAATTATGTGCATTTTTTGCTCCATTTCATACTTGACAAACTAATATTTGCTGTAATCGTGATTTTTTTTTTTTTTAATTTTATATTTTACTTAAAACAAAAAGGAGGCACGTTTGAAAAAAAACATATATACGATACAGAGTAAGGATATAATTCAATTTTGTTATTAATTTCAATATTATGACATTTTTTTTTTTGTTTTGAATAAAAGAAAAGTAAATTAAAAGTTAAGCAGATGTACAATTTGTTAAAAAATAATATGTCTAATACTACAGTCTTAACGTGCCTATAAATATAATAATATATGTATATTCTTCTTTTCACATTCCTTATGAAAACAGTTTCTTTTTTTGCCTATAATAAACATCACATTTGTGTATAAATTAACGAACAAATAATAATTAATTAATAAATAAATTTATAATCAAGAGATAATATTCACTCTATTAGTTAATAACCAATTGCAATAAAAGAATTTGTCGATGTTAAAATCCATCAGAAGATATTAATTTCTGTGAACACGTTTGGTTCATATTATTTATATATATATACATATAAAGTCTTTAGATATATACTAAATAAAATAAACTGTGATATAGGAATAAAGTATCTAAAGAATGAGAACAAAATTATTGCTATTATATACCAAGTATATAATAGTCTTATATATAATAATACCATGTTTGTATTAATACATTTGTATAGCAATTAATGGAAATTTCATCCGTAATCTACGCTCAATGCACTTAAGCCTTTTTTCTTAATAGCTTCAGCTACAGCTCGTTCTAGGAAATCTTCTTGTTGATCATTAACTGCTATTTCATCAATATCCCAAGTGGGCTCAATATATGGTGGAACTTCTATAGGATCAAATATTGTCAAGGAATTTGCTGATGATGCAGCTATGGAATTAGAAAAATCTCCTGTATCTTGCATATTACTTGATGGACAACACGATACATTTGTCCAATTGTTATTAGCCCAACAACCAGGAACCCCATTATTGTAGAGGTTATTGGGTTGAGAAAGAAGTTCTGTTGATTGAACCAAACCGTGATTACGAATGGCCATCATGACAGCTGTATTTTCCATGTCATTACCCCTAAATAGACGAAATTCTGTATCTTCCATAGAATAGGATTCAGATGGCATAAGATCTTCCAACATATTATTAATAGTATTGTCTACAACTCCTGTCGCAACTTGGCAGGCTTGCCATCGCCTTAATTTCTCTCTTCTTTCTGCATCCTCTAACTCAACATTTTCTGCATCTTGTATTGTATGTTCGCCGATGTGTAATGTTTTATCCTGACAATGACATTTATAATGAAAGTTTTATTAACAAAATTATTATTATTTATTTCATGATAATAATAAAAAATTGTTCTGAATGAATGGTAATTATATTTCAAAGTGTATCTTTAGGTTTTTGAAATAAACGTAATATATATGTATGTATGTGTGTTTTATATGAAAGCAATTAATTAAAGTATCAATATACGTTAAATTTTGTAGCAACGTTTTATAAATATCTCTCGTGTAAAGTTTTAATTAATAATTACCGTATCGCAATAATTTTCATCGACCTTAATGTATCTTGTACGTTGACGTTTCGGTGGAACTGGTTTTTCATGATCGTCCGTATCTGATTCCTCGACATCTGTCGCCATTTTCTTAATATTTTATGCAACTATATAATTGTTTTTCTTATTCGAGAATTCACTTTACATACAGTTAGAAATAAGTTTAATATATTAAAAAAGAAAAAAAGAGAGAAAGAGATCGGTAACTGTATTGACCTTTAATCCCTTAGAATTCGATGCACCACAATTTTAATATCATTGCTCGTATCGTCAATTCCATCACTTCCAATCTGTTGTCTTTTAATATACATTTTATTAATAATATTGTCAGTTATTTTCAATAATTTGGTTATGTTTACCTCAGTAATAGGTTCCTCTTAATGCGGAAGTTTAATTATTGATAATGTCAACAAATAAGAAGATACGCAATACGAGCAAGGAGGAATGACTTCTGATAGTTTTAAGATGGCGACTACCGTTTAATATATATATATATATAGGAATCCTGTCTAAAGGATTAATAATAAAGGGAATGTTTGTCATTTGATATAAATTTAATATCAAATCAATCATTTCTAATAATCGTTTATTATTAAATTAACGCGACAAAATAATACTTTTTTTTTTTTAACAAAAAGTTAATCGATTTAAATCGATCTCTCGAAGACAGTATCGTAATTCAAAATGGCGTAAACATGTGTTCATGAAGATCAAAGAACGTTTGACGTTTGGTCCGTCAAGCAAGACGTTTTTCTAATTTATTAGTAAGGGATTTATATTTAAATATTCCTATAAATATATATCGGCTATTATGGCAGCGTGTGGTGAATACATTCGTAGTCAATTTCCAACTATAGATGATGATTTATATCAATATGTAGAAGGTACATTTCAAGTGATTAACCTAAGAATAAAAAAATATATCTTTAAAAGTTCGCGATACAAGTTCCAATATTATTCATTTTATTTAAACAGGTATTTTAGATAGTTCCAAAGATGATTTTGAAGACGGTGATGAGATTTATGAGGCTATCGGGCAAGTTTTACACGAAGTAGCAGATAAACCAGAAAACGAGGTTAGGTCTGTAAAACTCATATTTACACAATACATTTAAATCATTTTTTTATAGAATTAGATTTTAATATGCGTTAATGGATATATTTTTTTAAACATCACATCTCAATCATTTTACAATTTACTTGAAAACTGTCATATTTATTTATTTTTATTTTGTTTTTTTTTTTTTTTGCAAATTAATTATTATGAAAATATTAAAAAAAATATTATATTAATTATATTAAAAAAATTTATTTTTCTCCAACTTAATATAATAATTTATGACGTACTAGAAGCAAACTGTGCTTTACGCAATGTATACAAGCGGTATGGAATGATTTATAGTAATAAGATTAAATTTGATGTATATATATACATAAATTGAATTGATATACATTTAAAAATTTTCATTGTGAAGTATCTTCTTATTTTTTTTTTTTTATACAGAGAAATATGTGTGAAATTACTAGAAATGTTAAAAGGTAATGCAGAAGAACAAGTTGATAGGAGAAAAAATGGTGCAAATAAAGTATTAAATGCTCCCATTCATCTAGGAGCAATGGCTGCTACTTTAGAAGCACAAGTAGAACAAATTAAAAGTATATGGGTAACCACAAGAGACGATGCCATGGTAATTAATTATTCTAACAATTTTTATCATAACAATTATCATTTCAGTAATAATTATAGGATTCTTTTTTTTTATGATAGAAAGTGGATGCTAAAAAATTAGAAAAGGCAGAGGCTAAGTTACAACAAAAACAAGAAAAAAGGGTCATAAATGAATTGGGTTTGTCTGGACGTAACAACAATATAAGTCAAGCTACAGAATCTGCAAGTGCTAGTCAAATGACTAGTAAAAAAGATAGTAGAATGGAAACCAAAGGTGGAGTAAATAAGACACAGGATATCAGAATAGAAAATTTTGATGTTGCATATGGAGATAGAGTATTATTACAAGGTGCTGATTTAACTCTTGCATTTGGTAGGCGCTATGGTTTAATTGGTAGAAATGGTCTGGGTAAAACCACTTTACTCAGAATGATTTCAAGGTAATAATAAACTATTAATAATATTGTTAATATGCATTAATAATGAAATGAATGTATAATAACTAATATTAAATGATTCTCTTAATTTATTAGTAAACAACTTAGAATACCATCTCACGTACGAGTTCTACATGTAGAGCAAGAAGTAGCTGGTGATGAAACGTCAGCTCTTGAATCAGTGTTAGAATGTGATCAGGAAAGAAGCACTTTGTTAAGCCGAGAAACAGAATTACAAGCTGCGATAGAAAAAGATGGTGGTAAGGCCAGTGATGTTTTAGGAGAAGAATTAGCTCGAATATACGAAGCTATGCAATTGGCTGAAGTAGACAAATCACCTGCTAGAGCAAGTGCAATATTATCTGGACTTGGGTTTTCGGTTGAACGACAGTCTTGGCCTACCAAAGCATTTTCTGGTGGTTGGAGGATGAGACTTGCCCTCGCAAGAGCACTCTTTTCTAGACCAGATCTTTTATTACTTGATGAACCGACGAACATGCTTGATATTAAAGCTATACTTTGGCTAGAGAAATATTTGCAATCTTGGCCAACGACTCTACTTGTTGTTTCGCATGACAGGAACTTTTTAGATACCGTATGTATTTTCTTTTTATTTTTTTACAATTGTATTTATTTTAGAATATTTTTCTATATTATTTACTTTACTCACATTGTTTTAATCTATAATAGGTACCTACGGATATCTTATATTTGCGAGGTCAAAAGATAGAGGCATATCGCGGTAACTACGAACAATTTTCAAAAACTAAAGGCGAACGTGAACGAAATCAACAAAGAGAATATGAAGCTCAACAAGCTAAAAGAGCCCACGTGCAAGAATTCATTGATCGTTTCCGTTATAATGCCAATCGTGCTTCTAGCGTACAGAGTAAAATTAAAATGTTGGAGAAATTGTAAGATTCTTCAAAACATTATAAACATACAGTTTGTGATTTACATCTATTTTACAAATATATATTTTTTCTTTTCTTTTTTTATAGACCAGAATTAAAACCAATGGAAAAGGAGGGAGAAGTAACATTACGATTCCCTGATGTCGAACAATTAAGTCCTCCAATATTACAATTAAACGAAGTTTCATTTCGTTATGAGAATGGAAAGGATAATTCATACGTTTTCGCTGATGTCAATCTTACAGCAAGTTTACAATCTCGTATTTGCATCGTGGGTGAAAACGGTGCTGGTAAAACTACCTTATTAAAAATAATAACAGGTGCTTTAAGTCCAACTCGTGGCACAGTACACGTACACCGTAACTTAAAGTTTGGTTATTTTAGTCAACATCATGTTGATCAATTAGATATGCGTGTATGTCCTGTAGAATTGTTGCAAAATCATTTTCCAGGTATATATGTGATAATTATATAGTATTTATATATATATATAATCCTTACTTTTATCTATCAAATTTAATCACATTTTTCCATATTATTTTCTTTTAGGTAAACCAATCGAAGAATATAGACGCATGCTTGGAAGTTTTGGTATAAGCGGTGACTTGGCATTGCAAACGATCAATTCTTTATCAGGAGGTCAAAAATCAAGGGTAGCTTTCGCTTTAATGTGTGCTGCAATGCCAAACTTTTTAGTACTTGACGAACCTACAAATCATTTGGATATAGAATCAATAGAGGCATTAGGAAAAGCACTCAACAATTGTCAAGTAAAATTTTTTACATAACAATATTCTATAAGATTATCAATGATTTTATTATATAGATAAAATATTCGTCAATACGATTTATATTATTCTTTTAATGTTTTTTTTTTCTTTTTCTAGGCAGGAGTAATTTTAGTATCGCACGATGAACGATTAATACGTATGGTATGTACAGAGTTATGGGTTTGCGGTGAAGGATCAGTTCGATGCATTGAAGGAGGCTTTGATGAATATCGTAGGATTATTGAAAAAGAGCTTGAAGTATAAAACTTATTTGATTTTGTTTATATGTTTTTGATCTTACAAATTACCTTATGCTACCTTGTATTAAATAATGCAATGTTATGAAAATTTTAGAAAATAATCGCGTTAATTAAATTCATATATAATGCCATTTAATATCGTCCCCCCTTATCTCCATCCCACCTTGCCCTATATATTTAATTTATTTTTATTTAATCCACAATTCAGTACTTCCAATTCATATATATTTTTATACATTCTGGGTTTGTTTTCTTTTTTAACCCAAGTTCATCGAATAACAAATAGTTATATGATATTTTTCATTCTATGACACAAAAATTGAATAAATTAAATATATTATTATATATATTTATATATATATATATATAAACACAACACAATACAGTCTTTAATTTCAAATGCTTGTGTTGAATTTCTTTAAAAATATATTTTACATAAATCTAATTATTAATATATATATTTTTTAAATTTTCAATACTAAATGTATGATCATAATCGAATGCATTTAAAATTTTTCCTATCGAAAACTTTTATTTATTTATTTATTTATTTATTTATTTATTTATTTATTTATTTATTNTTACTAGAAATGTTAAAAGGTAATGCAGAAGAACAAGTTGATAGGAGAAAAAATGGTGCAAATAAAGTATTAAATGCTCCCATTCATCTAGGAGCAATGGCTGCTACTTTAGAAGCACAAGTAGAACAAATTAAAAGTATATGGGTAACCACAAGAGACGATGCCATGGTAATTAATTATTCTAACAATTTTTATCATAACAATTATCATTTCAGTAATAATTATAGGATTCTTTTTTTTTATGATAGAAAGTGGATGCTAAAAAATTAGAAAAGGCAGAGGCTAAGTTACAACAAAAACAAGAAAAAAGGGTCATAAATGAATTGGGTTTGTCTGGACGTAACAACAATATAAGTCAAGCTACAGAATCTGCAAGTGCTAGTCAAATGACTAGTAAAAAAGATAGTAGAATGGAAACCAAAGGTGGAGTAAATAAGACACAGGATATCAGAATAGAAAATTTTGATGTTGCATATGGAGATAGAGTATTATTACAAGGTGCTGATTTAACTCTTGCATTTGGTAGGCGCTATGGTTTAATTGGTAGAAATGGTCTGGGTAAAACCACTTTACTCAGAATGATTTCAAGGTAATAATAAACTATTAATAATATTGTTAATATGCATTAATAATGAAATGAATGTATAATAACTAATATTAAATAAATTCTCTTAATTTATTAGTAAACAACTTAGAATACCATCTCACGTACGAGTTCTACATGTAGAGCAAGAAGTAGCTGGTGATGAAACGTCAGCTCTTGAATCAGTGTTAGAATGTGATCAGGAAAGAAGCACTTTGTTAAGCCGGGAAACAGAATTACAAGCTGCGATAGAAAAAGATGGTGGTAAGGCCAGTGATGTTTTAGGAGAAGAATTAGCTCGAATATACGAAGCTATGCAATTGGCTGAAGTAGACAAATCACCTGCTAGAGCAAGTGCAATATTATCTGGACTTGGGTTTTCGGTTGAACGACAGTCTTGGCCTACCAAAGCATTTTCTGGTGGTTGGAGGATGAGACTTGCCCTCGCAAGAGCACTCTTTTCTAGACCAGATCTTTTATTACTTGATGAACCGACGAACATGCTTGATATTAAAGCTATACTTTGGCTAGAGAAATATTTGCAATCTTGGCCAACGACTCTACTTGTTGTTTCGCATGACAGGAACTTTTTAGATACCGTATGTATTTTCTTTTTATTTTTTTACAATTGTATTTATTTTAGAATATTTTTCTATATTATTTACTTTACTCACATTGTTTTAATCTATAATAGGTACCTACGGATATCTTATATTTGCGAGGTCAAAAGATAGAGGCATATCGCGGTAACTACGAACAATTTTCAAAAACTAAAGGCGAACGTGAACGAAATCAACAAAGAGAATATGAAGCTCAACAAGCTAAAAGAGCCCACGTGCAAGAATTCATTGATCGTTTCCGTTATAATGCCAATCGTGCTTCTAGCGTACAGAGTAAAATTAAAATGTTGGAGAAATTGTAAGATTCTTCAAAACATTATAAACATACAGTTTGTGATTTACATCTATTTTACAAATATATATTTTTTCTTTTCTTTTTTTATAGACCAGAATTAAAACCAATGGAAAAGGAGGGAGAAGTAACATTACGATTCCCTGATGTCGAACAATTAAGTCCTCCAATATTACAATTAAACGAAGTTTCATTTCGTTATGAGAATGGAAAGGATAATTCATATGTTTTCGCTGATGTCAATCTTACAGCAAGCTTACAATCTCGTATTTGCATCGTGGGTGAAAACGGTGCTGGTAAAACTACCTTATTAAAAATAATAACAGGTGCTTTAAGTCCAACTCGTGGCACAGTACACGTACACCGTAACTTAAAGTTTGGTTATTTTAGTCAACATCATGTTGATCAATTAGATATGCGTGTATGTCCTGTAGAATTGTTGCAAAATCATTTTCCAGGTATATATGTGATAATTATATAGTATTTATATATATATATATAATCCCTACTTTTATTTATCAAATTTAATCACATTTTTCCATATTATTTTCTTTTAGGTAAACCAATCGAAGAATATAGACGCATGCTTGGAAGTTTTGGTATAAGCGGTGACTTGGCATTGCAAACGATCAATTCTTTATCAGGAGGTCAAAAATCAAGGGTAGCTTTCGCTTTAATGTGTGCTGCAATGCCAAACTTTTTAGTACTTGACGAACCTACAAATCATTTGGATATAGAATCAATAGAGGCATTAGGAAAAGCACTCAACAATTGTCAAGTAAAATTTTTTACATAACAATATTCTATAAGATTATCAATGATTTTATTATATAGATAAAATATTCGTCAATAAGATTTATATTATTCTTTTAATGTTTTTTTTTTTTTCTTTTTCTAGGCAGGAGTAATTTTAGTATCGCACGATGAACGATTAATACGTATGGTATGTACAGAGTTATGGGTTTGCGGTGAAGGATCAGTTCGATGCGTTGAAGGAGGCTTTGATGAATATCGTAGGATTATTGAAAAAGAGCTTGAAGTATAAAACTTATTTGATTTTGTTTATATGTTTTTGATCTTACAAATTACCTTATGCTACCTTGTATTAAATAATGCAATGTTATGAAAATTTTAGAAAATAATCGCGTTAATTAAATTCATATATAATGCCATTTAATATCGTCCCCCCTTATCTCCATCCCACCTTGCCCTATATATTTAATTTATTTTTATTTAATCCACAATTCAGTACTTCCAATTCATATATATTTTTATACATTCTGGGTTTGTTTTCTTTTTTAACCCAAGTTCATCGAATAACAAATAGTTATATGATATTTTTCATTCTATGACACAAAAATTGAATAAATTAAATATATTATTATATATATTTATATATATATATATATAAACACAACACAATACAGTCTTTAATTTCAAATGCTTGTGTTGAATTTCTTTAAAAATATATTTTACATAAATCTAATTATTAATATATATTTTTTTTTAATTTTCAATACTAAATGTATGATCATAATCGAATGCATTTAAAATTTTTCCTATCGAGAACTTTTATTTATTTATTTATTTTTTTGTTATATATATGAGTTTTATTATCATATAAAATATTCTATTCATTTTTTTTATATTATTCTACAATGAAGTTTTCTAAGAGAAAAGTTATTTTTCTAAAGATAAAAAAATATTTTTCATTTAATTCGTAATATAAATATTAATTTTTTGAAATATAACTAAGATACTCGTTCCAGCTTAATTTTACTGCCGGTTATACTTACATATCATAAATTGTTTGCTATGAAAATGTATGAACATATGAAATAATGGATTATGAGAAACTGTTGATAGAAATAAAAATATGTAACATTTTATATTTTTTTAAATAATGTTACAACATAATGTAGGTATATATGAACTTTTTAACAATTAGGTTGCATTAATACTTATTGTTGCAATTCTTTTTTTTTTTTTTTCAACATTATTTAACAAGTTTATGATCTCATGTTAGTTTCAACTTAAATATATATACCTATTATTAATCATATTTATAATATGAAATCTTTTTTTGTGCATTGAAATTTTCATGAAGAAATGTCTGACACATAATGATGAATAATTGAAATTGAAACATAGAAAAATTGAAAGTCTGACAGTGTTAAATATTAAATTAAAAATATTTTATAAAAAGAAAAACACATATTTAAAAGAGCAGAGCATGATTGCATGTTCGAAGAAAATAATTTCTTTTCAATGACTATATTATATAACTCTTCAGTTTTTTTTTCTCTGTTAAATTTAATTATAATTACAACTCTAAATAGACCCTTTCAATACACTTTCAATAACAATAACTTAGATTCTCTGCAAACACAATTTTTCTATGTATTCACACATTACTATTTTGTTGATGTGTAAGACAATGTTAAATGCTGGTTTTTCTTTCTTTTCCTTTTTTTTTTGTTTTTTTTTCATAAACAAAATGACAAAACTTAGATAATTAAAAGTTTTTAACATGCCACGTTTGTTGCATTGTATTGCCACTGTTACTAGACGAAACACTTAAGGGAAGTATTGTATTTGGATTAGATGTTTGTTGAGGCGGTGCCGGAGCCTGTTGCTTTGCAGCTGTAATTTTTTAATTATTTTTATTATATATAGATATATAAATATATTAATTTGATACATATATACTTTTCTTATATAAAACAACACAAATGTTATATACATAGATAATAATGTACATGCATCATGCAATTAAATATGGAAATTATAGCAATTATTTACAGAATCTGTATTAAATTTATTATAATTAAGTAGTTATGTTTTTTAGTCGTGCTATGACATGATTATTAACGCGTTAATTGCGAAGATTTTCGATCAGTTATAACATAAATGTATAAAATTTATTTTGATTAAAAATACAACAGTATGGATGAAGACACGAAACTTTGGATAAATTAATGACTTGTTAAAACACAACAAAAGTATGTTAGAAACGAATAATTTCATAAATAATTTGTTATCACGAGAAAGATTGAAACTGATGGAATTTGATTTATCCAGATTATTACAGATGAAAAAGCCCTGTAATCCTTTTTTAGTAAGCTAATAATTGTGTACAACCATAAAATTCATTTTTAGAATAGTTGGCACAGTTACAATAAATCAATTTATAACAGTAACTATTATTAAACCAAATCAGCTCAAGTGCATGCAGTAATCAATTGTATCAAGTGATTTTTCAAGTAAATCATTAGTTGCAATGTAATAGGGATGCAAGATAGTCCTTGACTTAGTGAATGGATCACCTTTTTTCTAGATGTATATTATTAGTTAAAAAATTTATAAACACATAGTGGATAAGTAAATGCTTAAGGTTATCGAATAAAAAAAAAAAATTATTGTCATAAATAAACAAATAACAAATTGTATCACATTAATGAGAAATATATTAATTTAAAATAATTTATAAAGACTAATAGCCGCCTCCCTCCCACTCGCCCAACATGAATCGGAGTATGAAAACAAATATTTCGAAATTGTATTATCAAACAAACATATCAGATATCTGTTGTTTAACATTTAATTTCTTGAGCGTACTAAATTTATTTTTACTGTTATTCTCACCATTTCTGCTGCTGTAGATCTTTGTAAATCCTCTAAAAGGTTCTGGTGGTGGAAAACTCGATACAGAATGAAACATTTCAGCAAATCTTATCTCCAAATCAAGATTAGAATTTGTAGCCTGTCCATTTCTCATTGACGAACCTCTCGTAGGAGGTGTTGGTGGTGGAGGTGGGGGTGCAGCCAATCTTTGGTGAGTCGGAGGTCGATGTGGAAGGGGTGGAGGTGGTGGAGGAATACAGGGTGCTGTAACTGTTACTCTGGAAGGTGGTGGCGGTGCTGCTCTTGTTATAACCATTGAAGATGACGCTCTAGATATTGGAGGAGAAGGAGGTCTAGCAATAGGTGGTCTAAGAACACGATTCGTAGGTCTTGATTGCGGTTCATTTAAACAATCCTGCGATTGATGAAGGGATGGCGGTGTTGGAGCAAGAACAGGTGGAGACCTGGGTAACCTCATGCTTTGTGCTCTTGATACACTCCCAGAACTAGTCAAACTTAATTTCTTAGGAGGCGGTGATGGTTTCTGAGGAGCTGTGGATGGTGGTGGTGGTTTAGGTGCGAGTGTTGGTTTGCCGAATCCTTTATGCCCATCTGTATTAGAATTAGTTGAATCTGATCCACTAGATACCTGCACAATATAATTAATATAAGTATAAACATATTTATTTTATTTAAAAACAATATTAACATATAATAACATAGACACTATTCAATATATTTAATTATAAAAAAGTGATATATTTATCTTACTTGAGGAAATACTTGAGGTTTTTGTGTAGCTGGAGGTGGAACTGGTGGAGGCCCTCTCTTAACATTTTGATTTAAACTACCAGTTGTATTAGAGAAATTACTGTTATTAATAGTAACATGTGAATCCTTTTCAATTGTGTTTCCTCTAAGACCAGTTGGCTTTAACTTTGGCATACCACTTGAAAATAATCCACCTAGGCCTATTGGTCCGCTATTGTTATTATTAGCAATACTACTACTGAATGCATTAGGGCCATTGTTACCGCTACTGCCAGAAGTTATAGAAGTAGTTGAATCACCTTTGATTTTACCTATAAATTAAATAATTATACAATATTTAGACTTATTTGAATAACTGATTAATATCAAAAATGCATCTTTGAATTAAAGCGTACCACTTATAGCAGGTGCGCTTTTATCTACCGTAACTGTCTTCCTTAGAGTTTTTCCATCTCTAATTGACTGTAGCAATAAATTCCTGTTTTGTTCTCCTTGCACAGGAGCAGGTGCAGTAAGGGCAGGAGGTAGTAGTGGTGGTGGTGTCGGCATTGGCATTTTTATTTCTTTCTACTATACATCAATAACAGAAGAATAATTATAGTAGACATTTTTGTTTCTTATTTTTTTTCAAATATGACAAAGACGATAGAGTTTGACAGATTAAGAAAAAAAAAAAAAATGTATTCAATGTACAAAAGAAGAAAATTTTAACATTGACAATAGTTGTAGAATTATTTAAAAGTAAAAGATCTTTTTATAAATAGACAATACCAAAATAGAATAAAAATAACAATGACTCCTGTTATTATATATTTAATGGTCGCAGGGTGTCTTCTATTATATGGTGAAGAGTTAGAAAATTAGGTTACAGTTGTTATCTTCTCTAAATATAATAATTGATAGAATTAAAATCGAATTTGTGTAGAATTATGTTGAGATTAAAATATGTGGTAATTGGGGCGAGTGTTAATTAACTCTATCGAATAAATTTATTTACCTAAAACGGAACACTCGTTTCTATGATGTCAAACATGCCTTGATAATCCATAAAAACGTCTGTACACTTTAAACGTGTATTACTACGTTATATTCCATAGATTACACATTAATTGTACTCGTGAAATTGTCGATGTTAAAAACATCAACTAGAATTAAAATGACAAGGTGGGATAAAAATTGACATTTGGAGAAAGAAATCTTTCATCCAGTATGATATACCATATACTGGAGAAAAAGTTTAACTTCCGAATGTCGAATATATCTCGATAAATACGAATGACGATAGTTGGAGCTTTCGATTGGTTTCGATAAACTTATGAATCAACTGAGAATCAGTTATATATATATATATATATATATAAATATATATAAACCAATAACGAAACAACGATAACATATCTGTAAGGTGATTGGATCTTTCCAACCTTTAACAATACGATCTTATCCAATCACGTGCACTTATTAACTGTCGCATCATGACGATAAGCCTTGACAGATTATACACTGGGAGTGGCAAATTGAAATAGTAGAAAAATGTTAGTAAACATTACAACCAAATAATATAAGTTTTCTTTCCATTCATCTACTACTAATCGTATAATGAAATAATTCTATTTTTTATTTTCATATAGAGATACTAGATATACGCGTAACATAAATTTGATAATACATTCAAATATAGATTAAAAATCGATCTAATCAAAATAGTATTATAATGATAACAATCTTATGATCTAACATTTTATCATTTAATAACAAAAATAGATAAAAAGAAGGAAAAAAAAAGAAAAAACTGGCGAAGAAAATTTTCATCGTAACAAAATATATCATCTCGCACGTATCCCGTTGATATAAAATTAATTTCAATCATATAATTATTAATTACAATAATTATATATATATATTAGGTTTGTCAAGTATGAAATGGAGCAAATTCGAATTCAATTATGTGCATTTTTTGCTCCATCACATACTTGACAATCTCATAATTATAATTATAATTATATTTAAAGTCCGTGTATTTAAAATTATTCTTAAAATTAATGTCACAAAGTAATTCTAATAACGAAAATAACATTGCATATTTTTTTCGTTTCTTTCGTTGTATTTATATAATCTCACATTATTCCAAATTGACTCATTAAATTGTTCAAAAGTCTCGGTGTTATCAAACAATTTTTATATACACGCGTACAATCACGATTATCATCTCGACCTACTGAAACAGCATCCTCGATAAGTGTTCCATTTGTCGCATCCTTAAACCATCTATGACTACGATGAGATAACATATACAATAAGAATATTAAATCTGTTATTTATTAATTATTAATAACATATTTCTTATATAGAAATAATGTTAAATCTAAAAATGATACCTTGATAATCCATCGATAATTTTTTCTGTACTCGTAGGATTATCTGTACGACTAGCAGCAGATACAATCGAACAAACAATCCGTTGCATGCAAGGAGCTACATAATTATTGGAAAAAATCATTTCGTTTATTGTATTACCCATCGTCGACCATTCCATTCCGTCATCGATTCCTAGAAAGAAAAAAAAAATATAAAAAAAAATACTATACAAAATATTGAAATATTTTTACGATTAAAAGAAATCGTTGTTTTCTTTTTTTTTTTATCATTGATATATATTAGATAACAAAGAGATATTATGATCAACGAACGATAATGCGATTGAGATTGCGATGGCGGTGGTATAGGTTTTGAAAATAATGGTACGACTAAGGAAGATATTCCAGTTATTATTCCAGCTATTGTCAATGCTTTTGTATTAACATTGAACAATTTTGGTGATTTTTCATTCTCTTCGCCAATTTTTTGTTGCAATGGAATAGAAATGAAAGGTATTGATACGTCCCAACTAATCTAAGATAAAATATGTAAAATATTATTAATAATCATAAAAATATATGACAATTATTATATTATTCAATGAAATAATCAATATTTTGTATTCAACTTACATCGATATTAGCTTCTTCAGCATCGAAAGAAATAAAACGAGGTTTCGAATGACTAACAAATGGATTCTTCAGTTTGGATATTTTTCCTTTACCGGAACCAGCTGATATATAATCAGCTATTGTTAATTGTATGATAAAAAATACGAGTAGAATGATCGCATTCATTTCAGAAATCTTTGATATCATATTATCCTAAATAAACACTGATTGTTTAATACGAACATTTCAATTATAATCATTAAACAATATATTTATTTCACACTTTTCAAAGATTTTTCTTTTATGTTAAAAACAATTTCGATGAACTTGATAATCACTACACTTTTCACAATTTATAAAACATGTATATATACCCAGTTAACACAAAACGTTAATATGACGTTCGATTTATGTTATTTTTCAAAAATATTATTATTAATTACAATAATTATATATATATTAGGTTTGTCAAGTATGAAATGGAGCAAATTCAAATTCAATTATGTGTATTTTTTGCTCCATCTCATACTTGACAACCAAATTAATTATAATTATAATTATTATTATTATTATTTTTCAAAATTAACTGGATATGTATATATGTATACTAAAAATGTAAAATAAATATACTTACGCGATTGGTAAAAAAAAGAAAAAGAAATTATTGATGATAAATAAATTGATAAATAGTTGATTGATATTTGCAATCGATTGTACTCAATAATAAAAATTTATAGATATGTATATATATATATATATCAGCTTATTTTTATTAAACCCGATGGCATTGATGGACAGTTTCCTACAAGTCGAGTTCTAGCTTGCTGGCAGAATATGTATAATGTCTAGCCCACCCCCTTTCAACAAACAGGAAATTCCTTTTCTCGAATAGGAATTAACGAACCTAGGAAGAACGACAGACTAAATTACGCTAGACATTATTAGCAATTATTATGTCGTGTTATTTATCATTTAGAATTGTACTTATTCTCATTATAAATATTTTCATATGTTTCTAGTTTAAGGTAGATTTTTGTTCTTTTAGTTAATTATATTTTTATATAAAACGTTGTTAAACACATAAATACGTACTTACGTATATTAAAATTCGAAAAACAAAAAAAATGAAGCTATTGTTTTCACTTGGATAGGAAGAAAAGTNTGATATATTAGACTGTCAAGTATGAAATGAAGCAAAAAATGTATATAATTGAATTGAAATTTGCTCCACTTTCATAAAAACCTAATAATTAATGATAAAAAAAAAAGAGGAAGAAAAATATGATAAAAAATTTCTTAAAATATGATTTATGTTAGATATTTGGAACAGTACGATTGAAATTGAAGATCAGTTTAACGTGTTAATAATCGAGCAATTAACATTGCAAAAGAGTCATTATTTCAGCTTGGAAAGTACTGAGAATTTAGGGAAGAGTGACCTGTAATAATAACAATGCTAAAGAAGAGTGACTTCGGTGACAAAAGGTATACCTATAGAGTGTATACTTATTTACTAAAAGAATGACGCGAAGAGGCAGTAGAACGTCACGCATCGTGATAATATCCTATGGAAATCTAACAATGAAAGCGAAACCGTACTGCAATTATGTGTCGACGATTTGTCATGTCCACAAAGGGTGGTGCAGAACTATATATGACAGAAAACAGTGTCTTATTTTCACAGTTGCTAGTGAAAGCATTCCGTATAAACATCTGCTAAGATATATTATATATGCATATATATATTCATTTTTCGTTTATAATCTGTGAATGAACTATTTCAGATCATTAACTTTCAAAAGGTAAAACTTGATATACTCTCAATTTATTAATACGTGGATAAATATTATACGTTACACGCCCGCGTAAAAAAAATACAATTTTCAAAACAATACGTACCCAGTTAACACAAAACGTTAATATGACGTAAATCGAACGTATTAGTTTGTCAAGTATGAAACGGAGCAAAGTTTCAATTCAATTACGTGCATTTTTTGCTCCATTTCGTATTTGACAACCTAATATTTCAATAGTTACGTTTTATTTCTCTTTTTTTTTCTTTGGTTACAGATGTTGAAACAAAGTTTAAATAATATTATAATTATTTTCGTATTTCTGGGAGTTCGTGCCAATTGTGTTCCTAAATATGACGACAGAGGGTAAGATATTAATTATTATAATATTACATTACTTTTAACTGTAATTTTTTAATTGTTTTTTAATTTATATGAAACAAACACACACACACACACACACACAACATACAGTTTTATACCAAGTTCGATAGCTTACATGGAAAAAGCTGGAAAGGCACATGATCAAATAGCGATGCCATCACAAACCGAAATTCGAACTGATGCATCAACGAAACGCGGAGATACTACGATCAATGATATTTCAGATCGTAATCAAGAAGCTAGATTTGGTTTCACTAATATCGGGAGTTCTGGTTCTGTAAGCATAAGATCAGTATACGTCAATACGTTTCTTTTTCAATAATCCTAAACTCCGAATGAATATTAATCCTTACAGATATTTAAATCATTTATATTCGTAGGGTTACGCTGTCTCACCCTATGCTCCAGCAAAAATTGACTTGGGTGGACTTTTGTTAGGTGCTATTATCGGAGTTGGTTCCATTCTTATCATTCCGAAATTATTATACGTTCTGTCGGGTACTTACGGAAATTATGCGAGAAGTAAGTATTACATTATTTAAATTAAACATTTACAATTATGCCGGTAAATGCTATAATTAATAAAAACAATATAAATAAGAAAATTTATCAGTATTTCAAATAGATATATATATTAGGTTGTCAAGTATGAAATGGAGCAAATTCTCAATTCAATTATGTGCATTTTTTGCTCCATTTTATACTTGACAATTTAATACAATCGATATTTATAATAGGAACAGATAAAATACCGTGAAATTTATTTTTATTATAAATACTGATCAAAAATATTTCCAAATAATTAATTCGCAATAAATAGCAAAGACTTTTAAACAAATAAACAATATATAAATATATATACTTATATATCGTAACGAAATAAAATACAATGAAACGTTGTAACTTACCTTTTATGATCTATCGAAAATATTTGTTCACTTAGGCGAGGAAAATGGTTTTGCACAATCAATGACGAAATTGGATGACGCTTTGGCACGTCATGGAATAGATACAACTTCTTGCATGCAACGTGCAGTTTGTACTTATTCGCAGCAAGCTGCTGCAGCCGTAAAGGTAGCCGACGAAGAAAACGAAGATGAAAAATTATCTTCTTTTGATAAAATGATCGATGCTATAACTACCAATCAAGTATTTCGAACAGCAATGCAAGGTACGGCTATACAAGAAGCTGTAGAATCTGGTCGTTCTGGTAAAAATTGTTCATACTCTTATCCCCATTGTGGGTTTTCTTTGGAAACTATGTTATCTCTTTTATCAAACGTTATAACGGCTGTCTCATCAGCTAACGTAAGAAGTGCATCATCTACAACATCTTCGTCGTTATAATTATCTCTCAAATTAAATATATAAATATATTTTATTTTATTTTAAATCGATATAATATATCCTTCATTCGCGCTTATTTTCTAATTGTAAGAAAGAAGAAGAAGAAGAAGAAGAAACATAGATGCAAAAAAAATAACAAACAAAAGATATATATTTTTTTTTTCGTCTTTTTTTTAAAATAATTTTATCGATCAATTAACGATTACAATCATTTATTTCCCCTTTTTATCATTTTTTACATACATATATACATATATATTAGGTAGTCAAATATGAAATGGAGCAAAAAATGCACATAATTAAATTGAAAATTTGCTCCATTTGATATTTGACAACCTAATATATATATATATTGAATTTAATATATAATATATATAGAAAAAGAGGAAGATTACATATTTACATATAATAAAGACAAAATCTGTTCCTGCCATGATATCATATATATATAGTACTGTAACTTCTCGTTCATTTACTTTGTGCACTGTAAATATGTATTGGGGATTTTTATTGTTGTTGTTGAATACAAAATTATCAACGTTAGTTCGGAGAAGAAAAATAGAGTCGACTAGATAATATTGCTGGATTTTAAAGATACTTATTAAAAATACATGTATAACTTATATACTTGTGGTATATATATATTCTGTTGTTTCATTTCTTTGCAATTTCTTAGCTACCTATATTATATCCATGATATTGACTCATTAATGAACATATATATATATATATAATGCATGCATGTGTACACTTGACAAAAATTATATGCGCGTCTATACGTATATATAATAATAATAATAATAATAATAATGTTATTATAATAAATAATATGTTTTACGTATGCGAGGTTTTGATTCCTACATGATGCAAATTAAATCTCTATCTCACATATAGAAATAATAAATAACGAATCTACGTTTTGGATTATTGCAGATCGTTAGAAATATATTAATAACAAATTGAAACTTTAAATATAATACGATTTCAGAACGAACATTAAAATCTTTTACTTATAATCTTAAATTACAATAATATTTTATATCAATAAAAGCACAAGTTCAAACTCTTTCTAAGAATATCTTCATAACAATCTATTGTGTTAAATTACATATATATACTTTGCCATCATTTTAATAGAAATTGATAAAAAGATTTTTCTTTCTCTAATTATTTTGCATTGAAATGCGAATATGCTAAGTAATACTGTTAAATTAATTGCTTTTGATATTATATCTTATTGCATTTTGTTTAAATATCATTTGAATTTCTTATAAATAAATGTATATATTTATATATACAAAGTGTATCCCGGACTTGGAACCTCAAAAATGTTACTTCTTTATTTCGATTTATTTTTACACGTTGAATCACTCCTGTTGCCTTTTTTGTACCACCCACTAAGATATACCATATTTGTTTTATAGACTATTTTTGTATATCTTATTTGTGGAAAAATGTAGTGCTGTATAGTTAATTTTACAAGAATAACATTTTTTTGTTGTCGTCTGCATAATAATTAAGATAATGTACAATTGACCATGAGACAAAAATTCCTGATCAATATTTTATAGGATAATAAATACGTACAAGTATGTACGGAGTATGCATACACCCTCTCCTTCCATCCTCCACCCAGATATCTATCATTTATGTTCCCTGAATTTGAAATATCTAATTACTAAGAAAAACATATTTATTTCATATAATGTTTCTTGGGTAATAATAGCATAACCGCAACGGCCACGCAAATATGCCACAAACTATGAACAACGTGATAATTGCTACGAGTTTGCAAAAAGGCGTAGCAAACAAGACCCAAAGAGACTATGAGAAGACCCGCCGGGAAGAAGATGGTTCTGTCGATAATAAAAAGAAAAATAGATAATTTTTTTTGGTATAGTTTAAAATGAACGTTCTAACGTACACACATGCACGCACACACGCGCAAAATGATGTTTCGTTGTAAAATTATTGAAAAAAATGATTTATACAGACCTGTAAACTCGCGAAGGATATCGGACAGTTTTCCTTCTTTTACATGTAAGTCCCCAAGATAATCCAATCAAAGTAGATCCAGTTATGGCAGGTAAAAGGAATACCCATAAAGCCGTCCGGTCCATTTCCGAGCTCATGGCAAGAACAATGGCACCCATTATCTGGAAAAATGCTGTGAGCTTTGGTCCAAAGGAAGCCATTGCTACCAATGTAACCCAAATTGATAATAATGCGTTGAAAAAGTCGCAAAATTGTAAAACGCTCAGTCGCATTATGCAAATACTGTAAACATTTTCACCAGCTTCGCAGGCGTGATAAAATGTTGAGAAGAACATTACTGCGGTATAAACTATAGCTTCTGTAAAATATTCTCGACGTATGGCTAAATAAATTGAACCAATGAAAGCAAGATTGCTTATGGTTAACATCAAACATCGTACTAGTATGTCCTTGTTGTCGAGAACGTAAGTACCATCGGCACAATCAAAACCGCGATATCCTTCGGTGCAGTAACACGCTGCAAAGACAAAACCACCGCTCATGTAATGCATACATTTTCCATGGGAATTACAACGTCCTTCTATGCAAGGCGAGGAAGATATACTGCTCTCTATTTTAACGGAACACGGTATCATACATTCGCATTCTTGACAGATTGTAGTACCGTTCAAACAATTCTCTGCACAATTACACTTTCCCTCGACGGAAAATGATTTTAAACTGACATACCACCTTCCTGGTTCGGGAAATGGTATATGAATATAAGCTGGTGATGTCTCGTTTGCGTATATATCAGCAACGGTTACGTTTCGTGCTCGTATGCAACTTCCACCGGCAGTGATATTCGAGTAATATCCTGAACAAACATTAATCATTCATTGTATTCGTATATAATTAGTTATAATATTCAATAGCAAACAAAAGCGCATTAACTAAAAACACCTTTCAAATAATTTATCTATCATAGCAAATGTTTCATACTAATTATCATCGAATCCATTAAACGTATTATATTTGAAATTATTACGGCTTACAACAAAATAGAAAATAATTATTCGAATAAAATAAATTCTAAGCATGCCAACGAGATAGTTTTTGATTGTATTCAAAATACACTAAAGAAAATAATTATGCAAAAGCTTGGAAAAATAAAGAAGAAGAATAAAAACAATAATACCAACCCAAACTAATGCAAGCTACGACGAAAACTTTTTTCTCATCTTTTTTATCAACATCGAGCATTTTTACTCCCACCGTTACTGTACCCCCAACATCGTAAACTCGGCCAATTTCAAAATCAAGTACGGTAATACCATCGTTGGTTAAATTGAATGGTACAGGTTTCGTATCGTTTTCACCACGATGTTCATAATCGAAAAGAAAGAACTCCGGCAATGATTTTCTAATAAGATTTATATTTTTAACTTGATTTGTTTCAAAGTTAGAAGTATTGTTTTCAAATTTTAAAGAAATTTTGGTCATATTTCCAGAAAGTAAACGAAGTGTTATATAATGGAATGTTTTTGAATAAGGCTTGAACGGGATGAAAGTATCGGTATCGTTAATTATTTGCCCTGTAATATGTTCCTGAGCAACAATATGTATTGCAAATTTACAGTCATCCTCGCAGGATTGATTCAACGCTAATCCAGCGTTTAATAAATTATTTGGCATTGAAATTTGTGCTACAGAAGTATCTGTATTTTTGTTTAATTCGATTTCGTAATCTTTGTTAAAATCTATAAAGGATACCACAGATGGCATTTCTATTAACAACTCAGCATCTAAGACAGTATCACATGACGCACCGAGACCTAAATAAATGTAATTTAATAAACATTGATAATTATATATAATTATATATACAGGTAGCCCTTTTATAACACGGCATCTTATAACACGATTCATAAATTGCGGGAACCCTTCTACAATATGGCATCTTATAACACGGTTTCGTTCTAACACGATAAGAAAAATGTAAAAACCTTTGTACAGCACTGTACAGATAGCTCTCCTACAACACGGTATCTTATAACACGGTTTCGCTCTAACACGATAAGAAAATTGCAAAAACCTTTGTACAGTACTTGTAACCCCCCTTTTTGTACTGGCTCTGAGTCTCATATAACACGATTTTACACAACACGGAATTTTCTAGGAACCTATCTACCGTGTTAGAGGAGGGTTACATGTATATATATGTATATGTATATAAGAAAAATTTAATAATATTCACCTTGTTGTTTAATCTGGTCGCTATTAGGATCAGTCCATGTTCTAAAAGCAATTATATACCAGTCACCTGGTATTGGAGAATCGATAATAATCATATGTTCGTTACCATCACTTTGAATATTTAAATCATAGTGTTTGCGTCTTCCCTTCATAAGTTTCGCTTCAATAATCGATCCGTCTGGACGAATTAATGGTAAACTACCGGATTTTAAATACAATGAAACATTTCTAGGAGAACATTTACCTATACCACCAGTTTTTTCTTCTTTTACTATAAATCTATAATAAAAACACATTGTAGATATGGTACGTGTCAATGTTAAATTGTATAATTTGATTAAATCGTGTAAACCCTATAAGTTTTACATCCGTGAATCCATATAAAACACAAATAATCGAGACCTCGGTTAATAGAAACGTCGGATAAACTGGTTAATAAAATAATTCATTAATTAAGGAATATTAAATCTTACTTGAATCCCGCAGTTATTGAATATTCTGGTACATCGAAATGAACGATTGAGATATGACGATAAGCATAATAATCGTCTAATGTGTTGGACGGTTGTAAAGCAACTCTCTTCAATGTTATACATAATCCTTCTTCTATCGTAAAACTCCATATTAATAAAAATATTAAATACAATGGCATATTTTAACTCTTGTCATACATCACTTAACAGTATGATTGTCCGTAATACAACAACGGGTACACATTTGATTATCAACAAGATTTTTTTTACTATTAAAGCTTTTATATTATCTAATTTCTGAAATAAAAAAAAAGGAAACGGTAGTTTTTTCTTTTTATAATCGAATTAACTTAAGTCATAAAATACAATGGCAATGTAAACGATAAGCCTTATCTTCCCGTAAACCATACAATAATCACGATAGGAAAAATGTTTTTTTTTTTTTTCAGAACGATAAATGAATCAAAAATGATATTACTATGAAATCAATTTAAATCGTATTTTACTATCATATGTATTAAATAGAAAATTGATTCACACTAAAGCGTGTATGTGTGTGTGTGTGTGTGTGTACGCCTACAAAAAATAGAAACACTTCTGATTATTTAATGTATATTCTTATTATCAACATAATTGATATGTAACGTGTTCGATTGATTGGATTGTTCAATGAGTAATATATCAGAAATTGTATTAATTTGTATTTTAATTAAAGAACGATGCAACTAATATTTCGGATTGATAAAAATTTGTTACATATTTTATACACTTATAAAATCAAACAAATAATAATTATTTAAATAAAATATATATCTAAATAAACAAAATATTATAATTTTACATTCGTTAGTATTACTTTTATTTAACGCAAAAACACGTTTGATATTTTATCTAATGTAAATAAATAAATGAAAATATGAAGAAAAGAATGTATTATTATTATTTTTAAATAAATATATCTAAAAATGAATATATTTTATATTGAAATTATTAGTTGTTTTAATATTTCGAGAGAAGGAAAAATAAAATATGAAATGGAATTCTTACAGTCGTGAAAATTTCTTCGTACAATCAGTAACAAGTTCGTAATTCTTCCTTATAACTGTACAGCTTGAGACTGAATGAGAGATAGTTCAGTTTGATCAGAAGAACGAGTTGAGAGAGAATTCTTAATCATAATATATGTGTAGTTTAACTTGAAAATTACACACATTTACGACACACATACACTATTACTAATACAATCGCGATTCTTCGTATTTCCCGCCTACGAAATGAATAAAATTGCACAAGAGACGATTATTGAACGGATCTGGTTAATTTTGTTAATTTTTATCCTGGATATTAAAATCAAAAGGATAATATTAATATAAAAATAAATAACCTTGAACTAGATACATCTTCTAAAGTATTCTAATTGATTTGTGACTTATAACACGTCTGTAGATACATACTCGTCTACTGTAAGGTAAATACTGACAATGGAATAGAGTTACTGAGCATACAATTCTTTTCCCTATCAATTTCGTAACGTTATTTTTACGAGTATATAAATATATGACAGATTTTTTCTATGCTATTTATGATGACAATGGTATTTAAAGGTTTTAATTTTTTTTTTTTTCATTTAAATTTCTTACACAATTCTATCAGTACAATCTAAACTCATGTATAAGTACATATATTATATTATATTATATTATATATATTATATTATATATATTATGTTGTCAAGTATGAAATGGAGCAAATTTCAATTCAATTCTGATCATTTTTTGCTTCATTTTATACTTGACAACCTAATAATATATATATGTTTATATGTATTAATAGATATGAGTATAAATAAAAAATTAATAGATATGTTATCAGATTTTTTGATACTTAAATCGAAAAAAATATCAATATAAAAATATAATATGATACAATGTATTATTTATTCTACTACATTTATTACGACTATTGATCTCTTTAAATTCGATCTATTTTTGTTTAGTTTTTAAAAATCTATATACATGCATATGATAGTGTGTGTATATATATATATATGTATATATAAAAACTTTTTTATCAGATTTGTTTTTTTATATTTAATCGAAAGAAATATCACACCGATATAAAATATATTCATAGTCTTTTCTTTAATACATTTACAACGAGTACAAATCATTTGTCACATCCGATATAATTTTCTTCAAACGAGTTTAATCGTTTCAAAGTCATTGACCCTCAACCCTTTGCATTGATTCATTTTAACTGTACGTGTTATAAATTCTAAGAACTATGACGACCGTATGAACATTTTTCTAAACAACATATACAAGGGTGGATTAAAAAGTTTATCAGTTTAAATACACAGAAAAAAACACCTTGTTTTTTTTTAAATAAAATTTACGAGATTAATAACATACGTGTTTTTTTTTTAACAATGAATCACGAACGATTGAGATTGATTGTTTGAATAAACAGAATTTTACATCTCCGATATGAATTAGCCACTAGCAACAAGTGTTCAACCATTCAAATGTCATAAAAGAAAAATTGAATTTTCTAAGCGTCTGATTGGTCGACTATCATTGGCCAATCAAAAGCAGTCTAAGAAATTTCAACCCCCTTTTAACATTTACTCGGTGTTTAAACCCGCCGACGACGAATGACGTTTGGATCAATGTTTTCGAGAAAGTTAGTTTAGCTTAGGAAGTATAGACGAATTTTCACGGACGAATACTTTAATAGAAAATGGTTTTACTTTTTTCTTACCTCTCGAAATTTGGATCACCTAATAAAAAAAAAAAAGAAAGAATAAACGTAAGAAAAAGAAAAAGAATAAGAAGATAGGAAGATAAAAAATATAGTCGAAAGATAGAGAGAGAAGGAAAACACACACGTGCATATACACCACACACTCTTATGTTTTTACTTACAGTTATCTCTTCTATATTCATGCGCGTAAAGTCCAGTGTATCATCTACTTCAGTAAAAAAATATACACATCGTGCATGTACATATACACACACACACACACACAAATAATATTCACGTAACCCGTGTTAAGAGAGAAAGAGAAAGAGAAAGAGAAAGAGAGAGAGAGAGAAAGAAGAGAATGACGTGACTGCAATACGTTGAATGGAAATCGTCGCTCGTAATTATCATCTCGTTGATAGCGACACTTTGTGGAAACGGGAATATCAAATAACCCCCCACCCCCCCAAAAAAAGAAAGAAAGGAAGAAGAAGAAGAAGAAGAAACAAATTAATAAATTACTACCGGTGACGTTGAATAATGCGGTTAATTTTGGCGAACGATAAGGTTTTGCTGACCGTCAGGAATGGGTAAGATCTCAGCACTAATGATATCAATAAGATCGATAAGTGGATACACACCTACACACTTAAACACTATATTTTCATCAACGATACACACTTTTAATATGTATTCAATTTATCCTCATTCTTATTACTTATTTTAACAATCTTCCCTCTTCTTCCTCTCATTCCTCTTAGTTTAAATTTTTAATATTTCTTCATTTCGCGTGATTCACATTGCGGCTGATCGGCAAAAAGGATAACCCTTCTTTAAACCGCACTGGGGTTGTATTTATTGATCATTTTCAACCTTGGTTACTTTGCAACTGCTACTGTTTTTATGCACTTTAAGTATTTTTTTCTTGGAGAGAGAGAGAAAGAATGAAAGAGGGAGAGAAAGGAGGGTTTATGTTAGATTTATTTAAATATTTTAATAATATATTTTTGTATTTTTTTTTCATTTCTTTGAAATTTAAAAACTCAAGTGAAGGAATTTTTATACGATTTGAAAATTGATTTTATTTATTTTTTTAGCTATTAATTGAATTCAATATGTTATTTTATTTCTCTCAATCATAATAGATTTATAATAACTAATGGTATATAACTATTATGTGTGTTTATTGTATTCTATGAAAAAATTAAAATTTAATATTTAATATTTATTTTGTAATAGATATATATAATAAAAAATATTTTCTATCCAAAATTGGATATTATTTGTTCCTTCTTTATACTTTAATAGATTGCATATTATCACTATATAACAGAGATTATATATAAAAGTATTATTAAACTTAGAAATTGACTTAGATTAAAGTTTTTAAGCGATCATTACCTATATTAAATGGTTCGACAATAATATTAAAATAAAAACATAAAATTCAAATATTTCTTAAATTTCATTAATTTCATTATATTTTTTAAAGTTCATAAATTTGTACAAAATAAAAACATTTCTTTTTAGCAAATATATTGAGATTAATAAATTCTCTTTTTAAACATTTCAATTATAAATATATCCATTATTAAAAAGAAAGCCTTTAAATTATATTCGTACATATTTCATTAAATTGAAAGAAAAAAAAAATATATATATATATATATATTTAAAATTAATTTTGGCTTTTTGAGACGTTCAAGAATCAATTGATAATTATTTTAATGATAACAACTATCGTACTTACTTTTTAACTGTTTTTGACAAATATTATACATCCTATTTAATATTGTTAATTATTATATCGATCTTTGTGTAGAATCTTTCATTCGTTAAATGATTATTTTTTGATTATAAAAATCTATAACGAAAGAAATTGTTTTCTATAATTTGACCATCTGGCAGTAAACAACAATATAGTCAACATCTGTCATATTTTAGTTTTTATATATGTTTTAAAATAGTATTTAAAACGAACTTGCCAGGCTGAATTATCATTAAATATCTCTTACTTCGAACACACTGTAATTTTCCATTAGTATTAGGGACATTATATGAAATTGACAATATCTTACAAGTAATACTCATTAAAAATGCATAAGAGATACATTAATTGTACAAAATACAAACCTATGTGTAATAAAGTATATTTTCATAGACCAAGTGAAGTTGCTGGTTGTTTGGATGATATATGAAGATTTGAAAATGTTTCATCATTATCAATAGTTGGAGCTTTTTGTCCTAGAAAACATATACGATAAACATCTTCAAATGTTGAAGCAAAATGAACCTCAAGACCATCTGTTATGTATTTCGGAAGATCATTGAAATCTTTCTTATTTTCCTCTGGTAATATTATGCAATTAACGCCTACTCTTCTTGCCTGAAAATATAAATAAACGATCACATTTCTGTTAGCAATACGTAAAAACTATTTTAATTATATTAGATTATTTTATTTACCGCTATTGTCTTTTCCTTAATACCACCAACAGGTAAAACTTTTCCTATTAAACTAAGTTCTCCTGTCATAGCAACATCTTGTCTAATAGCTTGATTTTTAGCTAAGGAAATTAATGCTGTTGCAATAGTTACACCTGCGCTTGGTCCATCTTTAGGAGTAGCTCCTTCAGGAACATGTAAATGTATATGAGAATCGTATAAAAATTTGTTCGATGGATCTTCTTGTTTTAAAAAGTTCTTGGCTACAGTCATTGCTATATGTATTGATTCTTTCATAACATCTCCTAAATGACCGGTTGATTCGACTGTACCATCCATCTTATTTTCATTAGCAGGTTTTCTGATAGCAGTTTCTATAAATAATGTGGAACCTCCCATAGCAGTCCATGCAAGACCCATAACTACACCCGGTGGTGTAATTTCATACATTCTATCTTGCGTAAATACTGGTTTTCCTACAAATTCGTGTAAATTTGTTGCGGTAACATCAACTTTGTCTATTTCTTTTTTTAACAACTTTAAAAGCCACTTTGCGGTGAATTTTTTCTATATGTTTCTGAAGATTTCTAACTCCCGATTCTCGGCAATAATATTTAATCAAAGATGTAAGCGAATTGTCTTGCATATTAATATGTGTCTCATTAAGTCCGGAATCGCTCATAGCTTGTGGTATTAAATATTGTTTAGCTATAGCAAGTTTTTCTTCTGCCACATAACCAGACATTTCAATCATTTCCATTCGATCTCTAAGAGGTTCTGGAATAGTATCAACTACATTCGCCGTACATATAAACAAAACTTTCGATAGGTCGACTGCAACGTCCAAATAATGATCTAAGAAGTTTGCATTTTGTTCTGGATCCAACATTTCTAAAAGGGCAGAAGCAGGATCTCCTTGATGTCCCCTATTAATTATATAATATATAAATAATTGTGTTATATATATATTTATATATATATAACAGATTTATAATCAAATTGTTTATATATCATTGAGATACCAACTTTCCAATTTTATCTACTTCGTCTATCAATATTAATGGATTTTCAGTTTGGGTCTTTTTCAAGCACTGAATAACTTTGCCAGGCATGGCTCCTACATATGTCCTTCTGTGTCCTTTAATTTCTGCTACATCTGTCATTCCTCCAACACTAAATCTGAAATACTCTCTGTTAAGTGCTCGAGCTATCGATTTAGCTATAGATGTTTTTCCTACTCCGGGTGGACCATGGAAACATAATATTTTGCCCTGAGTTGAACCTTTCAGTTGGCTGACAGCAATAAATTCTGAAAAATAAAGAAAATGTATGAGAAAAATATTACTACTATTTTTCTTTAAAATAAATGTCAAATAAATATACCAAGTATTCTTTTTTTGATATCTTCCATTCCATAATGATCTTCATCTAAAATTTCTACAGCTTGTTGCAAATTTAAATTTTCTGGACTAGTTACACCCCAAGGCATCGAAGTTAGCCAATCTAAATAATTTCTTGTAACACTGAATAAAGAAAAAAAATAAAAATAAAAATCAAATGTAACAATAAACATAAAAAAAAATTACAATTTTATGATGAAGTTATTTTCCAAAGTACTCACTTAAATTCACTACTATGACTTTCTAAGAAACTTAATTTATTTAATTCTTCTTCTAACACATCCATAACCGGTTTGGGAACTGTCTTTTGTCTTATTTTTTCCCTATATTTTTCTTCTATGGCATCTTTATCATCCTTTTCTAAACCTAGTTCTTTTTTAATGACTTTTAATTGTTCATGCAATATATATTTTCTATGTTGTTGTTTTACTTTTTCCTCAACTTCCCTACCAATCTTTTGTTGTAGTTTACTTAATTCATATTCTTTTTTTAAAAGCGCAAGCGATAATCTCAATCTCTTAAGAATCTGTATTTACGACAAAAGAAAAAAAACATAGAAAAAAAAAGATTAATTAGATACTGCAAGATATTTATAATATTTGATAAATGTTAGTAAATATACTTACATCCATTTCTTCTAGTACTTGTTGCAATTCTTGTGCATCTGCTCCTGTTAAAGCAGCACCAAGATCACTGAGGTAAACTGGATTGTCGACCACTCTTTGTCCTTGATGAAGCATTTGTTGTAGAGATTCTCGATATAGAGGATTCATACTTATAATATCTCTAATAGTTTTAATTAATTCTTGTGTAAGTGCCTATGAAATCATAAATTTAAACTTTTATAAAAATATATATATAAATGTAGTTAGTTATAAATATTTTATAAATATCATTATGATTACTTTAATTTCTTCTGTCTGTTTAAATTTTTCATGTGTTACATTCACAACTTCTACCATTAAAATTGGCTGAGAATCTGAAGTTATTGATTCAACAGTTGATTCAACCGCTTGTTTTTCTTCCAACGGTAGTTTATCCTTTACGATATCTTCTACTACAGTAGAATTATCTATATTTTCTGCTGGTCCAGATATCTTCTCTGACTTTTTATTGCGTTGTGCAGATCTGCGGCTCACTTTACCAGTGGTCATTGTATCGTCTACAGGGACGTTAATTGTTGTATTTAATAGTGGAAACGTCAGTTTCATCTCTGCATAAAATAGGCAGATTTACATTTGCAACAAAAAAGAAATTATTCTTCTCGTACAAATGATAATTTTGCCATAAAGAGAACGAAAACAAAATTAAGATATACGTTTTGTGCAAGACAACTACCCAACAGTTGTTTATAGTTATTATTCACGATAGTACTTTAAGTACAACAAATTTTTGAAACTATTGAAAATATATGGGTAAATCATTGTAAATAAAAGTAAATAAAGTGTTAGGAAATACATAAAATGATTATTAGTCTTATTGATTCTTGTATCATCTTTGAACTTGGTCCTTTGAATAAAATATATATTTATAATATTTATTTTCTTACCATGAACTGGTTGTACTGCAGCAACATCTTCCAATATTTGTCCAACAATCTTAATTCTTCTATGCGCCATTATTACAAGTCTTAAACGATTTCCTAAATCTTGTACTTCATGAATTTGGGCAAAGGTGCCAATGGAATAAATATCATCAAGATTCTGTACTATCTCTGATTCATTTCTATGTAAAAATAATAACAAATAAATGATCACACATTTAATTGATGATACGATTCATTATTGTTAGAACAATAATTACTCTTCGGTCTTCTTCAAAAATATTCCTACATAAGGTTGATTTAATTTAACCTTCCTACGTATTAAATCGATAAGAATAGGATTAGAAAGTTCTATAAGCTTGATAAATCTAGGAAAAACAGGATTTCTGTTGATTGCAATAACTGGTAAATGAGGCCATACTTCTGGTACAACCACCGTTGCAGGTAAAGTGGCTGAATAGTCTTCCGATTGTTCTCCATCATTTTCACTAAAATAATAACAATATATTAACGTGATATTTATGGTCTTATTCATTTTGTAAATGTTATGAATGTATAAAGAAATCTACATACTTTGGAGGACCTCTATCTGGTTTCTTAGATGAAAATAATCTGACAGATAAAAAAGCTGCGCACTCTCTACGATTTCGAATATTTCGACTCAATATTCCAAGGCTTTGATTAGGAAGTTCTATTCGAGGAAATTGTGGTTTAATATAAACCGGTAATACATTGTGCGTTTCTAAATGATGATTTCTGTAAAACGATCGACAAATCGTCGCATTATGACGAAATACCGGTAATAATTTACTCTTAATCGTCGTAACACAGCGCATTTTTTTATTTGTTCCTTCTTCACTATTTTATTATACCTTTTTCCGTACTCTTAAAATATCAAATATTACAGCATTGAAGAGGTTATGAGTTTATATGATGAAATTTAACGTGAAAATTTACACATACGTATACAGACTAACCTCTAATTTGTTTTAATAGAATGATCGTAGATATTAATACACCCTGTTGGTTTTTTTCGTAACAATTATATTTAATAACTTATATTTATAAATTATATAGATTATTCTATTTTATTTTTATGCATTTGTTTATCGAGTTGTTTGTTAATATTTATTCCTGATACTAAAACGTGTGAGTTGAGCATAACTAATCATTACGCAGATGCTTCTGCACATCTTGCTTCTGACATTTTATTTCTTTCAAATATTAAATTGAGTTTTAATTATATTTTAATTATATTCAATATGTAGAAACATTTATATATTTTAGTGTTATTTTTTTTGAATTCGATTAGGTTCAATAACAAAGATGTTCTTATAATTATTTTCATTCTTGTAAAATTTATGCGCGCTTAATTTGATCAGCTCTGATTGGTCGTAATCAAAATTTAAAAAATTCATTTTAATTTGATCAGCTCTGATTGGTTGTAATCTAAATTTAAAAAATTCATTTTAGATAATAATTGTGACAAGTTTCATCAAATTGAAATATTGTTTAACACTAATTGTGTAATAAATAGAGATTTCCTTAATATTTTCAATGATTACGTATTTATTTCATTTTACATGTATTTTAGATCTTTTTATTTTAATTAAATTATTTATATACTTATTTCTTTATATTATATTTAAAATATATCTATTATATTTTAAATGTCATTATATCACACTATTCATAATTTAGTTGATGTAACGTTAACGATGAAGTAAACAATAGAAGTTTTATCTACTATTATTATAAAATTAAAAACAAAGGCTTCTACTATGGATCCAGAAAAATTAAATTCCATTTATTCAAGTATTTATATTCTGAATACTAATTGTTAATAATTTGTACAATTATTCTTAGAACTTTTATTGGAAACAAACTTATGTATATATAAATATTATTTTTATTAGGAATCATATGTTCTTCTGCCATTACTCGTCAAAATTTATCTCGTAAACCTTTGATACAACCAATGAGAGAAGAAAACAAAATTAATAATGACGAAGACGATACACATTTTTTTGAAACATTAAAAAGCAAAATTAAGAGTAGTCCTTTAAAGTAATAGCATTCCATATACAAACACATTATTGATATAATTTTCTTTACAAAATAATATACATCTTTTTCCTAACAGCAGATCTTTACGAGCTAAGTACGAATCGAAAAAACTATATGGAACAAGAAAGAGGAAACATAAATTTATTGAAGAAAGCAAAAATGCAATAAATCGTTTTAAAGAAGATATGGAAAATAAAAATCAAATAGAATTAGATACCATTAAATCTCATTCAAAAGAAAAAGAAATATGTATCGATAATTCAGCATTTTCTAATTATAACAATGATGTCTTAAAAACTGTTAATACAAACGTTGATAATAATGAGTCTTATGCATTGAAAAGGTAAATTTAGAAAAATTTTTAAATGAATATTATATAATTTTCCAAATTTTATTGCATATATAATATTATAATTAACGATTAATATTTTCATTTTTAGAGAATTCACTTTAATCTTTCAAACTGATAAAGTATCTGCCAACAAACAAGATGAAGCTATATTCATTAAACCAAACAATATATATATATAAATAACATGCAGAATAATAATCTATTATTAAATAAATAACGTGTACTATTTGTAAATATGTTATTTAAACAACAATTTCATTTGATTGAATGAATTTGTTTAAAAATAGAATTTATCTATACGTTACTTTTTATTCTCTATGTTATAATACAAATGAATAGATTTGAAATATAAAATAATTTGTATTTTTGCTATTTTTAAAATTGCTAACTTTAAATTTGAAGATGATTTGTATAACAAAACATTTTGATTATATTCATGCTGTTGAGCTGTAAAGCTCAACATTAGTGATACTTTTTGTTTTTTTATATTTAAAAATAATGTTTATATTATTAACAGTTTTACATCATTTCATCGTTAATAAATAATCATCTGTTTATTATAAAATATTACTTTATTTTTTAATATTATCGATTGAATGACATTACCAACGTTACGATTGTTCTCTGAAATAATATAAAATTAATCTTTAAGACACTAGATAGCGCTGATTGAATTATAAAGTTTAGAGTGATCATAAACATATGTAAATCGAATATTTCGGCAATGTGGTGTATTTTGTATAGTTTTAAATAATAAAACATACCAAATATGAATAGACGGATTTAATATATTAATATCTGTTTATTAATATAAACTTATCGTTTTGAAAGCAGAAAAAAATATTCATTTTTTTTCCCATAAAAAATAATTTTTTGAAAAACGTGGCATGATTAATTGTATTTGACTTGAAGGAATTTGTGTAAATAATAGATACAAATAATTTACTAAGTGTATAAATATAAATGAAAGAAAACTTGTAAAGTACAAAATCTCTTTAATTATTCAGTATAACAGAATATATTTAATAACAGTGTGAAATATTTTCATGAAGTGATTCATGATCAGAACGTGTTATATGATATTTAGTATTTGATAGTTGTTATACTTTCAATAACAATGACAGATTCTGAAACTAAGCAACCTCCAGCAGAGGATACTAAAGAAAAAAATGACAATAATCCTTATGCATATCTCGAAAGAGAAAATTTTACATCAGAAAAGTTTAAAGTTGAAGTACGTGGATTGCCTAAATATTATGGAATTGGAGAGTTTAAAAAATTGTTAAACGAGAAGCTTGATTTAAAAACTTGCAAGGTAAAGTCACCGAAACGTCCCAGTGGTTGGCTTTATGTTAGTTTTAGAAGCGAAGAATGTCGTCAACGAGCTATATCTACTTTAAATGGAATTTTATGGAAAAACTGTAAACTTTCTGCTCAGGTATTAACATTTTTCTTTTTTTATATAGAAAACTTTAAAAAATTTGATTATCTTTCAAATATTGTTTTTCTATTTTGTTATTTAGATCGCTAAACCTGCTCCAGATCCTTTTATAAAACGAAAATTAGAAGAGAATAAGACTAATAAGAAATTAAAAACTGATATTGATCCAAATATGTCTGCTATGGATAGAGTTAAATTAACAACTACTCCTCTTTGGAATATGCCTTATCCAAATCAAGTAAGGCAATAATATGAATTTGTTTAGAAGATTATAGAATGTAATTATATAATACATAAATATTGAATTACTACAGCTCGAATTAAAGCAAAAAGAAATGAGGTCTGTGTTAATGGAACTCGGTCAGCAAATGTTTCAATCTGCTAATCGGAATGATCACAAAGATATGTCAGAATGGCTTAATTCGCAAAAGAAACTCTATCAAGGCTTGCCTTGTGAATTAAAGACTATACTACACGCTGAAAGCACTGAAGCATATAGAAACAAATGTGAATTTACAGTTGGTAAATGAATGACATTACATATTGTTAAATGTTTTTTTTTTTAAGGAAATAATACATTATCATAAGTAAATTATAATTGAATATTTTAATTATATTCCAGGTAAGAGTATAGATGATGATAAAATTATAATTGGATTTAGATTATCTAGTTACGCTGCTGGTTGTACAGCAGTTGGTCCTATCGATGATCTATGTCATATTCCTAAAACTATGAAAACTGCTGTAAAGGTAATATACTTTATTTCACATTGAAATATTCTAATTGAATTATTTGATATATGTAAAATAATTATTTTCAATCTATTTATACTGTAGATACTAGAAGAATTTGTACTAATTTCTGGTTTAGAACCTTTTAATCCAGTAGATAACAGTGGATATTGGAAACAAGTTACTGCCAGAACTAGTCGTCTCAATCAGTTAATGTTAATAGTAGGAATAAATCCTCAAGATTTAAGTAATGAAAAGTTGGAAGAATTACAGAAAATGTTGAAAGAATTTTTTGAAGTTTCAAAAGGATCTGGTGTAGATGTTACATCACTTTATTTTCAAACAATGAGAAACAAGTAGGTTTTTATTAAATGAGAAATTATAATCGTTATTCTCTCTCTAATTTGCTTTATTTATATTTTTTAGAAGTGCTGGTAGTGAATCTGGAAATACTATACAGCATATAAGTGGAGCCGAGTATATAGAAGAAATTTTGTTAGATAAGAAATTTCGTATATCACCACAAGCCTTTTTCCAAGTAAATACATTAGGTGCTGAAGTTTTATATAAAGCAATTATAGATATGGCAGAGCCAACTAATGATACTACAATACTAGATATTTGTAGTGGTACTGGAACTATAGGATTATCTTTTTCAAAGGTATGCTTAAATATTGTGCGGTTAATAAAACGCAACAAGTTTCTCTCTTCATTTATTTGATTCTTATTTCTGCAGCATTGCGGCGAAGTGTTAGGAGTAGAAATTATTCCTGATGCTATTAAAGACGCAAAACAAAATGCTCTTCAAAATGATGTTACCAATAGTGAATTTTTTGTTGGTAAAGCTGAAGATATTTTATTTCCTATTATTCAAAGAGCAACAAAATCTCGTATTGTAGCTGTGCTTGATCCACCAAGAGCTGGTATACGTAAGTAAACCATAAAATGTGTAGATATATAGAATAATAACTAAATATAACTTTACTAATGTTTATTTTTAGATCAAAAAACATTATTAATGTTACGTAAGGCAAATAATATAAATAGATTAATTTATATATCTTGTGACCCTCGAGCTGCTATGAAAAATTTGATGGATCTCTCAAGACCAAGATCGAAACTATTTGTTGGAGAACCTTTTGTACCGATAAAAGCGATTCCTGTGGATATGTTCCCTCATACGAAACATTGTGAATTAATAATATGCTTTGAAAGATTTTCAAAAGTAACAAACTCGAATGTTGATGCTTGAAATAGTATTCAAATGAAATATTGTTTATATATAGGACAAACCTACGTATATTTAAGTTATCAATATTGGTAATTTATGTACGATACTAAATCAAGATCAAAAATCTTTTTAAACAAATAGATACAAAAATTATGTAAATAATAACTTTATTTGATACCATATCGCTTTTTTATAATTATTAAACTTATTGACTGCTAATCTAGTATTTCAGAATACAAATTGCCTTGTTTAAGTTAAGATTAAACTATTATAAATAAATCTAAGTAGTTTTTGAAAGATGATCGTGATCGGAAAAGTATGGAAATTAAGTTTAATTAGCTTACCTTTTCTTCAATTAATTTTTAACATATTAATATTTTTATAAAGAGCTATAGATATTGTTTATTTTTCATTAATATTATTTATCTCTTAAAAGCTTATCACGCGTTCATTTTCGATCTTACCTTGAAGAGAAGACCGTCGTTTGAAGTTTAAGATTATAACATTCAATAGACGAGTCTTGTAAAGTTTATCAATAAAAAACATTCTTTATCTTATTGAGGAAGAACTCGAGAGCACAGTTGGGATGAGAAATATTTATCGAAATTTTTAATCGATAAAAAAATCGTATTTGTTAGGTAATATAACTGTTACTGTTTTTATTACAATGCAACATCTGCCATGAAAGTCATAAACCCGGTGATTAGAAATTTGCAATAAAATTGATAATTAGGAATGTTTAAAGTTAATACGACAATAATAAATAAATTAATCTTGATTGGCAAAATAATTTGATTTTCATCTAACTAATTAATTTGATTGGATACATCCAGTTTGAAATATTAATGATGATCTTTATGCTTTCTAAATTGATTTCTCTAAATCACAGAAAATGAATGTGTATATAAGAAGAAGAAGAAGAAGAAGAAGAAGAAGTAGAAGAAGTAGAAGAAGAAGAAAGAAACTGAATTCTTTGACTTCTTAAAACAAAGAAACTTTCCATCAGTCGAAGCCATAGGAATAATTGTAATAATATTCAGAATATTATCACTTCCTCTTGAAGCATGTTACAGCGTTAAAATAACAGCGCCAATAAACACGACTTTTAGCTTGTCCACGTCTTTGTAAATCCATCTGTAAAAAAAAAAAAAAGAGAAAGTAATCAATATTCAGATTAGATTTTTTGGAATGTCCAATTAATAAGAGAATGAAAAAGCATTGCTGTTAATCATGCGATAATCATAAAATATATTTTAAAAGTAATATTTGTTAATGAAAATCATCACCGTTTGTTCATCAGTTGAAGGTATCATTTGAATTGGTGGAGCAGATCTCGTTAAAGATTTGCTACTTCCGATATTTCCTCTTCCGTGATTATCTACAACTTTTTGTAAAGCTATCATTAATTGATCTAATAGCAGTGCTGCACGTTTTGGTACAACCTATTAACAGAATATTAGATAAACAAAGTATTAGAATAAGGAATTTTTAATATGATTTATGATTGTCAAGTAAGTATTATCATTTTGATTCACTAAGTATAAACAAATATTACAAATTAGGATAAGAATAATATATATATATTATAAAAGTGTAATATATATATATATATATATATATATTATATATATTATAAAAGTGTAATACATATATTATATATATTATAAGTGCAATATATATATTATATATATTATAAGTGCAATATATATATTATATATATTATAAGTGCAATATATATATTATATATATTATAAGTGCAATATATATATTATATATATTATAAGTGTAATATATATATATTATATATATTATAAGTGCAATATATATTATATATATATTATAAGTGCAATATATATATTATATATATTATAAGTGCAATATATATATTACATAAATATATTATAAATATATAATATATATACATATTATGTATTTGAATTTGACTTGCGTAGTATATATGCACACGTGACATATAACACACGTGATCTTCATTTAACTTTTTTCAAACGGAATATCATCATCACACGAATAATCGATAATTTTGATATCTTGTTTCCATTATTATAAGTTTTTAAAATATTACATCAATAATGAGTAAAAGGTTAGAAATAATCAATTTTAATTGCTTCATAATTGGCCGCGATTAATTAGTTGAGATAACAGTGATTGCATTTTGAAAAGTCAATCAAATTGATCAGTTACAATAAAGGATAGTGCCGTTTAATCAAAGAAATTCATTATTCATATACATGTATATATATTTCGTGCGACATTTTCTCCTCTCACATTCCGATATAATCTTTTGTTCTCGTATTATCAGTAATTATTAATTATTTATAAAAAAAAAAGAAAATAAATAAAAGTATTAAAAAAAGTTAATCAATTTTTATTAAAATTATCTATACGCAGATAAGATAGATTCTTTTTGTTTTTATATTATTAGGTTTGTCAAGTATGAAATGGAGCGAAAAATACACAATTGTATTGAGAATTTGCTTCATTTCATATTTGACAACCTAATAGAACGATCATCGTTCTTCCTTTTTATTTTTATAAAAAGATTAAAGCTTTTCCACGTGTCGCTCTATTTTAATAATAATTTCTAAAGATTCGATAAAGAAACGGTTCTATCTTATTATGTAAATTTGCATTTGATTGACGTAGTATTTCAAAAGTAAAATGGCGACAATGTCGTTGAACTCGAGACGATTAAAATATCCCCTTTGAATGGGGTAGGCGTATTATATTAAAATCACAAATCAAGCATAATGTAAAAGTAAATAAATAAGAAGAAAAATCTTATTGTTAGAATATTTCTTATTTCTTATTTCAAATAGTGTAGGCGGATTTTATTACAATTCACCACAATTGTACCCTTTCGCGAGTGAAAACTTAAACCATAAACAGATATATTTGCGGGTTTGTGTAAATATGTGTTGTGTTGGATGTAAACATCGAATCAATGAACGAAAGAAAAAGAAGAAAATGAGAAAGAAAGGAAGAAGAAAGAAAGGTATATGACGATTTCTTGCAATCTTGCAACTTTTATTCTCGTTTTTATTTATCCGATCGATTTCCCAAAGGTACGTGTCAAACGATAGAACTTCTTTTATTTTCTTTTTCAACATCTCCATGGAATAATAGGTTATATTTGTAAAAAAGAAAAGGACGAAAGAAAAACGAAGGAATTTAAACGTTTTTAAATTGAATTTATTAAGGAATGAGGGAGGGGGGAGGAATCGATCGCGTTTAAAAATACCGCGCAATGTTCGGGTAGAATTTGTAAAGTACGTCAATCGTTATTCTTCGTCTTTGTTCGGACGCGTTCGGCTTTTACGCGGGAAATCTTCGAAAATATGAAAGTTCATGCTATATTATATAAATAAATAATAAAGCGTAGTACAATTTGAAACGAGAATGATGATTATTTTAACTAGATGAAAAATAAATAGAAGAAATTAATATATTAATGAATAATATTAATATTTCATTTAATAATAGAATACTGATATTATTTAACGTATATATATATATAGAAAATATGACGCATGTAATTAACGTTAGTTGTACAATAATATTTGATTGTATCGAATTGATCGTATACGTATTAAAGCTACATGCTGTAAAGTATTCTTTTGTAAAATTAAGTTTCGAGTAGGCGAAGAGTATCCAATACACATGGCTCACAGTTATTCAGATTAATTTTAACGAGATATCGAAATTCCAGAATATCAGCTGGGAAAAGGGAAACAATTGGGAAACTGACGTATCCATATTATTCTTTCCTGTTGTTCCCTTTTGGTTTTTTATTTTATTTTATTTTTTTTCTAATTTCCATCAATCAATTCAAAAGTTCATGGTAACTGCGATTTTTATATAAATATTTTCATTTTTAATAATATTCTTCAAAATGGAAATTTTTGTTTCAAAAGAAAACGTTCTCGTTGAATAAAAGGAAAATTTATTAAAAATAAAAATAAAAAAAAATAAATATATACAAGAAAGTTGTTTTTTTCAACAAATCGTTACTGGCATTTGAATGATAATACATAGCAAAAAAGGTTTTAACGAAGGAAAAATGTACGAAAAGGAAAATGGTGAAAAGAGAGAAATTAGTAGGAGAAAGAGTAATAGTAACAATAATATTCAAAGTTCACTCCAATTCANAGAAAAGTTGGAACTAAAGTCATTAACGACCCAGCACGTCGTGGTGCTGTTTTCAATTGGCGTCTGGATGCGAACGAGAAGACGATGATTGGCGTTGTTAGGTTGAAAATGATCGTGGGTGTAGTAAACGATGCAATAAAAAAAGGATAGCTAATTTATTACTGCTCTGTACGGGATCCCATCTCTCTCTCTTTCTCTCTCTCTCTCTTTCCCTCTCTCTCTCTCTCTCTCTCTCTCTTTCTCTCTCTCTCTTTCTCTCCTTTTTTCTTTCATATTTGCCTTATGTCCATACGGAATATACAATACATTGTATATGATATTTACCGTATGTATAACTTGATAAGGTCAAGTAAAATATATTTCAATAAAATAAACAATCAATATATAAACGAATATTATTTTCAGTGTAAATAATATTTTTTGTTAATAAAAGTAGCCCTTCTACAACACGGTATCTTATAATACGGTTTCGTTCCAATACGATTAGTAATTTGTGGAAACCCTCCTACAACACGGTTTCGTTTTAACATGATAAGAAAATTGCAAAAACCTTTGTACAGCACTGTACAGGTAGCCCTTCTACAACATGGCATCTTACAACACGGTTTCATCCCAACACGATTCATAAATTGCACGAACCCTCCTACAACATGGCATCTTATAACACGGTTTCGCTCCAATACGGTTTTGCTCCAACACGATTCGTAAATTGTGGAAAACCTCCTACAAAATGGCATTTTATAACACAGTTTCGCCTTAACACGATAAGAAAATTGCAAAAACCTTTGTAAAGCACTGTACAGGCAGCCCTTCTACAACATGGCATCTTACAACACGGTATCATCCCAACACTATTCATAAATTGCACGAACCCTCCTACAACATGGCATCTTATAACACGGTTTCCTTCCAACACGATTTGTAAATTGCAAAAACCTTTGTACAGTACTTGTAACCCCCCTTTTTATACTGGCACTTAATCTCACACAACACGGAATTATCTAGGAACCTATCAATCGTGTTAGAAGAGACCTGTATATCAATTAAATAGTCAGTTATAATATAATCACGATTGATCGTAATATTACAAATTGATAACGCGTTAAATATTGAAATTACATTATAAAATATTGATCATCTATTAAAAATTAATATTTATAATAATAATATTTTAGAATAAATCACATATTTTCTTAGAAATTCTCATTAATTTATATTTATCGAAAAATACTGGGCTCGATAAGTAACCAATGTTCAGATCATGGATAAGAAATAAAAATATGAAAAAGTAAAAGTATTTATACACAACACTGTAAGTCAATCAGAATAGTGGTAGGTGTCCAAGATAATGGAAAGTTCGAAATGATAACCGTAAAGGTTTTCTCTGTTAGCACTTAACCACCTGCTGACATTGTTTTTTTTTCTTCCTCTTTTCTATTTCTTTTTATGTAAAAAGAAATAAACACTGTGTTAGATTATTCGTATTTTCGTACTAACGTGTTACTTATTTTCTTCATTAAACATCTTATCAACGTGTTACTTTATTTCAATTTTATCCTTGATTCTTATCAACGTTATATTAGATTTGTCAAATATGAAATGAAGCAAATTTCAATTCAATTATATACACTTTTTTTGCTCCATTTCATACTTGACAAATCTAATATATTTCAACCTAAATGGTGTTGTATTTCGTTCGATGATTTCATTATTTTTCTATGGAATATATGAAATTATAAGCCCAATTATGGGCCCATGTAACTTTCAAGTCACAAGCTAATATATTCACATTTTACCAAATAGTTTTAATTTGTTTCACAAGATGACATATACGTCTTAATTAAATAATGTCTCTGAAATAATTAAACACAATATTGATAACAGTTGGCAATATCATCAACCTAAAATGTAAAAATAAATTCTGTTGCAGAAATTATTTTACATTTCAGAAAAAAATTCGGCCCATAGAGGGTTAAAATATTAACTTTGTTTTTTTTTTTAATGATATGGACAAATATTTTTCCACCCCAATTGTTTTGATATTTTTTTCAAGATCGTAGAAGAATTTATTTACTCTCACCAAGGGTGTATATTTTATTCTTTCCATTGTAGCATTCTCTCCTTGTAGCAGTTTAAATAAAATAATAAAAATTGACCTTGTTTATAAACTGATCGTTTATAAACCTCCAACTGTGTATGGGGCTTAGATGTAGAAAACAAAAACAAATAACATTACTACGTCAACGGGAATTGGATTTCTCAAAAAAATGACGTACTATTACGTCAAAGGCTCGTGAATTTTTAAATAAAAAAAACGTGTATTTATACGTCAAAGGACAGTTTAGTGTTAATACTTTTTCGTCCAGTAATTTTTGAGGGTGCAACCACCAATAATTAATAATTATTAAAATATAAAAAATAATTTTAAATAAAAAATAATTTTTGTTGCCAAATGACGAAAATTTGTCACGTCAATAATACAAATATTTATAAATATTATAAACAGAATAAATAATTTTAGTTTTCTGTTATATCGATCTTAGGTAACAGCAGATTCTTGTTTTATTGACAATAAATAATTGTACAAATTTCTGTTGATATCGGTTATAAATAATAGTAGATATTTACCTTTCAACGTTAAATACAAGTAATCCCTTCTCTAACACGGTAGATAGGTTCCTATAAAATTCCGTGTTATGTGAAACCGTGTTGTATGAGACCCAGTGCCAATACAAAAAAGGGGATGGGGTTACAAGTGTTGTACAAAGGTTTCTGTAATTTACAAATTGTGTTAGAGCGAAACCGTGTTGTAGGAGGGTTTCCTGTAATTTACAAATCATGTTGGAATGAAATCGTGTTATAAGATGCAGTGTTGTAGGAAGGTTCTTGCAATTTACGAATCGTGTTAGAACGAAACCGTGTTGTAGGAGGGCTACTTGTACCATGCAAATTTCTAATAGCATCTGCTTAGTGCACCAACATGAATTTTTGTATTATTTGTTAGATAAAAAGAAAAAGCTGTGTGTATGTTTGAAATTAAATTCTTTTAATTTAACTTTCTCTGTAATATGAAAATAATTAAAATAAAATCTAGAAAAATAAATATATTTATAGTTTATTAGCACAAAAATAGAAACCGTAACTAGTTTTACAGATTCAAACTTATGTAAAACACACACTCACACATACAACTAGTCTTTGTCTGATTTTTAAATCATTCTGTATAATAATTAGGATTTTTTCTTATTTAAATCATTCTTCAAAGTTTAAAAGCTTGAAATATATTGTATCCACATAAATAAAATCAACATGAAAGTGTAAAAAGGAAATATTTGTTAACAATGAGAAAGAAGTTNATTTGAAGAATAAAATATTTTTACATGAACTTCTTGAGCTTCTGACAACATTATTCTGTTTGGTATCTCTGTCATACTCTTTTTCAAAATCTGCCTTCTTTCTTGCATGGATCTAAAAATGAAATAGAAACGGTAGAAAAAAGGAAAAAAAAATAACTTCACCTAAGATAATTTATTAAATATTTTACCTTTATAGACTTACTTGTCAATAAGTATTTCCCCGTTATAATAAATACAATCAAATACAAAAAGACAAACATTAGCGTCCTTAAATTCTGATTTCTGCAAAATGTAGATACAAGTAACTGTATAGACAAACGTTTAATATAAACTTAAAACTAAATATCAATGACAATAATTAATATTAATCAGAATTTACCTTATGTTTTCCTAAACTACCAAATGGCAATGGTTTTCCAGTTTCATTATCAATCAGAAGAATTTCAGAATCTAGGATTAGATCATCGCCATTTGGAAACGCTTTAGGAATGTAATCTTTAAAGTGTCTTATCTGAAATTATTATCTTAAATAATTTTCCAATTAATTATACACATATATAAATAATAAAATAATAATAATAAATTAACCTTATGCGCTAACACCGGTTTAAGAGATCGACTAAAATATTGAAACTCGCATCCCTTTTTATGTACTTGAACACGTTCACCATCATATTTTATTTCAGATAACATTCCATTGGAACACTTTTTCATAGCCATTTCTATAGATTTGCATGCTTCGGCCTACAAACATAAAACTCTGTGTCACGTCAATAATCATTGATATCGTTTGCGTTTACCTCATAAAAAAAATAATTAACACACATCTATTAGATTGTCAAGTATGAAATGGAGCAAAAAATGTACATAATTGAATTCACCCATATTATCGATACACTTTTGCAATTTTAGAACTCACTTATCCCTTTGCTGTAGAAGCCTGGATCACAGGAATCGATGAACTCTTGAAATGCCATTTTGACTGCCTGTGCAGAATTAAATTTTTTTCCAGATAAAAAGTTGTTTAAATTTTGAAAGAAATGATAGTCAGTGGGGACAAAGTCTGGCGAGTACGGTGGGTGACGGAGAGTTTCCAACTTCAACTCCCGTAGCTTTGACACGGTCATTCGTGCGGTATGTGGTCGAGCGTAGTCGTGCAGGAGGATTGAAGTCATCCGATTAACTAATTTTGGCTGTTAAATCGCAAGATTTCTCATCATTTCATCTAGTTGATAACAGTAGACATCCGCTGTGATCGATTGGTCAGGTTCCATAAAGCTGTGGTGGATGACACCTGAGCCAGACCACCAAACAGTGACCATCAGCTTCTTCTGGTGGATGTCTCGTTTCGGACAGTGTTTTGGTGGTTCATCTTTGTCCAACCATTGCGATGAACGCTTACGATTATCGTACATGATCCATTTTTCATCACACGTAACAATTCGATTGAGAATTCGATTGAGGCTTTGTTGCGAAAAAGAAGAGAAAGACGTGCGTTGAGTCTTCGTTCCATCTGTGCATCGGTCAATTCATGTAGTATCCACTTGTCCAGCTTTTTCACTTTACCGATTTGTGCCAAATGAGTCAAGATTGTTTGCTTTGATACATTGTACATTAATGATAATTCACGTGCACTTTGGCTGAGATTCGCTTCCACAGTGGCTTTCAGGACGACATTATCCACCTGAGTCTTGGCTCGACCACGTGGTTCATTAGACAGGTCGAAATCTCCCGAACGAAATTTTTTAAACCAACGAGCTACAGTCGCGTTTGTAGTCACTTGAATTCCGAACACACTATTGATATTGGCGACTACTTGCCGTGTTATGACTCCACAGTGAAACTCATACTTCATCAACGCACGAATTTCGCTGATTTTCATGGTTTCACTTAATCGCCTATACAAAAAAACTATTGCAAATTGTTTCAAACTGAAATATGAGTTAGAAAGAGGAAATGATGTACCTTTCACGCGAAAAACAAATTATGACCAAAATACGGCATCTAAATGAGATTGTATGCGATTGATATAAATAACATGAAATTTGCTTCACTTCATACTTGACAACCTAATAACAATTTACACTTACCAACATTGGTAATACAGGGGTCATTAAAGCTAAAGATACTTTGCTACCACCGGGTGAAGTTAATAAAGTAGTTCCTTTTTTTGAAATTGGTGATACTGAAGAAGTACTTGGCAAAAATCTTTCCACGACTGATTCTAAGTTCATTGATACTTGAAATGCTTTATATGCATCCTCGTGAATAGCACCAAGACTATATAATAATAATAATAATAATAATATTATTATTAAATAAATAAAATCAAACAAACAAATAAACAACTCACATATGTTTAGGGCCAGCATTTATTCGAAGATCGTGCTTTATCAATCTTATAATCATTTTCAAATCATTTCCAGTACACCTAAAATAACGGAATGAAAGAGAAAAAAAAATACCAGAAATTTGTATCTTAAAAAATACACCAGAGTATTTTTCTTTTTTTTAATAATACATTACTTACCTACCAATAATTGATTTAAAATGATTTATCTGTTCTTCCTCCTTCGTTAAATGTGACAAATGTTCGAGAAATTGGTCGACCTGTGTATATTTATTCATTCGTGTTAAAAAAATGTATCAACAACAACAAAAAACAGAAGGAAAAAATGACGAATTTCAAAATAATCCATTGTTTTCTTCTAAGATAAAGTTTATCGAGCATACAAAACAAACGGAAGGAAGAAAATTAGATTATTAGATTTGACGAGTGGATTTGATATTCGCAACGAGTGTGGAGAGAAAAATACATTTGGGGGTTGGCTTAAAGAAGGGTCGACTTGTTCGACGAGAATAAAAAAAAAAAAAAGGAAGAAACTAAGAAAAGTCTCAAGTTTCCATGAGAAAATTCTTATTTCTTTTTTTTTCTCTCTTTTTTTTTTTTTTTTTTTTTTTTTTTGATCGAATCCAAAGTAAAATACGGTCGACGAAATCCTATCTTGACCCAACGTATATAAAATGTTTTGAGAATTACTTTATTCAAAATAGAGATTTTATACGGACGATAAAAAAAAAAAAAGAAAGAAATAAAGAAAAATTCGGTTAGTCGACTATAATTCATTTTCTGATCCCCAACCCAACTCCCCATACCCCACAATGCAGCCCCTTTTACGAACGAGGACCAAAATCGATCGTTAAAAAAATGACTGGAACATTAAAACGTATTTTTCACGCGAAATACCAAACAATAGAATAGAATGACAAAATGTAAATATTAATAATAATAATAATAATAATAGTAAAAGAAAATATTAGGCTATCAAGTATGAAATGGAGCAAAAAATGCACGTATTTTAATTGAGATTTGCTCCATTTGTCAAGTATGAAGTATGAAATGGAGCAAATCTCAATTAAAATACGTGCATTTTTTGCTTCATTTCATACTTGACAGTCTAATAAAATAAAACATTCCTTTTTACCTCTTGAATCGTGAGTAAACTTTTGGAAGAAGGTGTTACGGCTGTACTACTGTCGAAAAATATACGAATTGTTTCAGCTATGTCACCATTTTCGAGATCTTCCAACATAGAATCCTCGTCTTGCAACAATATACGCGCGAACAATTTGATTAATTGTTTACTTTGAAGATTGTAAATTCTCTTAGTTGCTGTTTGCGGTAAAAGTAGCTTGCACCAAAGTACGATGTCGCTTTTAAATCCATCTAAAAGTGGTAGAAAATGTTTCTATTATATTTAAAAAGTAATATAATAAGATAAATGAGATGATTTATAATTGAGATAAAATATAAACATAATTGAAATAAAACAACAATAAAATAAAATAAAATAAGATAGAAAGATAGAAACTAATGCAAAGAAATCTTCATCGTTCTTGGAACGGATCACTGTACTGACAATGAGAAAGAAAGTAAGAGAGATGAAAGAGAAGAATATATATTTGTATATGTGTGTATGTGTGTGTATGTGTGTGTTTGTGTATGTTTATGTGTGTGTGTATGTGTGTATGTGTGTATGTGTAACTTGAAAAGGCGACCAAGAGTCTACGAGAGTCAGGGAGAAATCAATTCTCAATGGTTGCGGAGGGAATTAGATGCATCGTGAGTATAATCGGTGACATATTATCAATTGAATATCTCATAGGCCTCTTCTCTTTTGAATTATTATACACGGATATCATCTCCGTAACTTTCCGCTTCGCACTTACACATTTCTAAGAATAATCTTTCTATCCCTCTCTCTCTCTCTCTCTCTCTCTCTCTCTCTCTCTCTCTGTTTTTCTTATTTTTCATTGGATTTTCCAATATTTTCTTCTTATTATTATTCTCTCTCTGTCTATCTCTTTCTATCTCTCTCTCTCTCTCTATCTATCCTTCTTTTATTATCATTTTTATTCTTCCTTCTTCCATTTTGTATTAATTCATCTTTATCTTCATCTCTTTTTTTCTCTCTCCTTACCTCCTACCCTTACCACTCTTCTCACACCATCACTCTCATACTCTTTCTCTCTCTCTTTCTGTTACTCTTATGTGAAAGGATTCGTCGAATTACAGAAGATAAGAAGAAATCGTTCGTTGATTGAGAAACTGGTATGCGTTATATTACGACGATGATTCAAGAATGCCGTCATTTTATTTCGTCTAATTAGAGAAGAAATAACGTAATAACTAACTCTCGACAGAATTAAGATAACTCGCGCCACGTGCTTCTTATATATTATTTACTTTATACTACCACCCATACACACTTTGAAATATTTATTTATTCAAGAAGAAAATAAGACTAACTTTAACGTTGTCTTTTCAATATATTTTCAAATATAAAGTTAATACCATTTTTATATTAGGTGTACAAATAAATTTCCGCCGTTCTTATTAAAAAATCAAGCATTTGATGATTTTAAATGATGTAAAATTGCTTGCTGAGTTATTCCTAATATAAGTGCCTGTTTTTTTTTTTGCGTTTGGCACGAATTTTCAACCAATAATATTTCTAATTCCTGCGTATTCGTACACTTTCAGCCTTCCGTTACGTATTTTATCTTCGACGTCACAGTCTCTGTTCTTGAACTATAAAAACCATTCATGAAAACTTCTCTAACTTAAAAAAACCTCGACATATGCCCCTCTACAAGCAATCAATGCTCATCAGATGCAGATTTCTTTAAATTAAATAATTTAATTAAAAGTTCCCGCAAATGGTGCTTATTCGGCCTAAAACTCGACATTTTCGAAGGAAAAAAAATATCCGATACCAATACAAAATCACTAATATATCAAGATTATGTTGTCGAGAGATGTCTTACTTTACGATATGACATTTTACATCAGACCATTTTAACCATAATTTAATGATAAAACCATACTTTGTTGAACGGCGATAACTTATTTGTACACCTAATAGAAAAATATATTCCATGAAAAATGTATAGATTTAAAGAAAAACAAAATTCATATCTTTCTTTATCTTTAAGATTTTTGTTTTCTTGTCGATAGACAAACTACACACGTGTATCATAAATTTGCGTATAAATGCGTACACGAAGATTACGAGGATGAGAATTTATAAAATGAGAAAATTATTGCGGAGGCCAGTGTAAACATAAGCGAACGATAAATCGCATTACGATGACGATTGACGACGAAGCAGTAAGTTTCTTTTCTCTCCTTCTCTCTCTCTTTCTCCTCCTTCTCCTCCTTCTCCTCCTCACCCTTTCATTCTCTCCCAAGATTTACATTTAACAACATTGCTTGTTAATTTTACGTACACGCACGCAGTTAAGTGAAATTGTCCGAGGTCAATTCGAAAGATTCGAGAGTGCAAACTTTTCGATGGACGAAATAAATAGATCACCGACAAGAAAAATAAAAAGAAAAAGAGAAGTTTAACATTGAAAAGGAAAAAAACAAATTCAAACGCAACGTGGAAGAATTTTTAATTGTACAAATCGTCTATCAAAAATTTCCACGAATGATTATTCCCATTATGAAAAGATTTATTAGTTTTGGAGTATTACGGGTCAATGAATAAACATGTGTGTGTGTGTTTGTGTGTGTGTGTTTTGTGTGTGTGTGTTTTGTGTGTCCACCTACGCGACTTGTCCGCCTCTCATTCCTCTCCTCTCCACCCCCCACCCCTCAACCCCACCGTAGTTTCCACATAGAACACACTTAATGAATTTTACAATACATATTTTGATTTTCTTTTCCATTTTGTAAATCATTTCTTAATCGTGGTAACAAAATGAAATACAACCGATAGATAATAACATATGCCTTTAAAATATTTTCTAAAGATTTTTCTTGACAAATAATAAAAAGAAGTTTAATAAAAAGTTAATGATAGCACAGCCTTGAAAAAAGATGCGCAGTGCTAACCGAAAATATCCGATACTTACAATTTATCAAAATATTACGTTTCTTTGGTATATTAGTAGACAAAACTGTAGAGTGGTGATAAATATGTTAGTAGTAGTCTCTCGCGTAAGTCAGGCATACTAACTGATACTTCTAAAGTTTAATTTTTTTTTTTCTTTGCCAATATCATCATTATCATTATCATAATCATAATCATAATCATAATCATAATCATAATCATAATCATTATCATGATCATCGGTAACATTATTACAAAGAAATAAAATAATTCTTGCGAAATTATGAACATTAAATTTATAATAAATGATACATATATATTTCTTTTTATAATAATAATAATAATTATAATAATAATAATAATAATAAACCTTCCTAAATAGCAAAGAATAAAATTCGAACTGAACTTGGCAATAAAACCTGCCCAGTTATTGGTGAAACCTGACCCCCAAGGGAATATTAAAAATAATAATTGTAAATAATAATAATAATAATAAACCTTTCTAAATAGCAAAGAATAAAATTCGAACTGAGCTTGGCAATAAAACCTGCCCAGTTATTGGTGAAACCTGACCCCCAAGGGAATATTAAAAATAATAATTGTAAATAATAATAATTATTATAATAATAATAATTATAATAATAAACCTTCCTAAATAGCAAAGAATAAAATTCGAACTGAGCTTGGCAATAGAACCTGCCCAGTTATTGGTGAAACCTGACCCCCAAGGGAAAATTAAAAATAATAATTGTAAATAATAATAATTATTATAATAATAATAATTATAATAATAATAATAATAATAATAATAATGATAATAATAAACCTTCCTAAATAGCAAAGAATAAAATTCGAACTGAGCTTGGCAATAAAACCTGCCCAGTTATTGGCAAAACCTGACCCACAAGGGAAAATTAAAAATAATAATTGTAAATAATAATAATAATTATAATAATAATAATAATAATATATCCTAAATTTGCAAGTTTAGCCTTCAAAATATTTTTCTTACCCAAATTCGAATATGTAAATTTTTATATGCAAGGGACAAAATTGAGAATTATTAAAGAAAATAGTAACTCATCACCCATGCGTATTTTTTACGTGTAAGTGTATGTGTCTTATCCTTTCTAATCCTCCCATGAAAGATTCGAAGGATCAATTTTCGATTATAAACAAAATTTATCGTTAAAACTTCTACTTGTAACCAATCTCCTTCTTTGAAACATGCCTCTAATGTAAGTTTATTTCCACGACAATTTTCTTTCCTATTTTCTAGAAAATTTATTATAATCGTCTTTAGATATGATTTAAATAATACAAATTAATTATCGCAAATCTTAGATCAATTTATTTATTATTTCTTTTCCAACAATTCTGTTTATAATTAAATTCTTTACAAAATTAATATCACACCATTACAAATTGCAATAATTAATTGTACGTAACAAATCAAATATGTGTACGTATTATTCGTTTATATAAAACCTTACGAACCTATTTAAAAAAATTGCAATAATTAATTAACTAAACGAATAGGAAAACAAAAAACAACTGATAACGTTTATATTAATTCTCATTTTGGCTGACCATACGATACTCAAAACCCCTTACATTTAACTTGAAACATTTTTTTCCTAACACTTCAAATAGTTGAAATTATTCAAATATGTAACAGATTTTAATCTAATTACTCTATACACACATGTATAAATATATACACTCACACTTAACCAAAAGTAAAATAATTCTTTTTATTTTATACAAATCATCGTTTCAAGTTCCTTCATCTATATTGTATTACGAAAACTAAACAAAAAAAATGAACAAAAAAATCAAATAAAATGGAAAAGTAAAAACCCAGAAGTATTAACACTCAATATATACATAGGATACATATATTCACATTTATATTACACACATATAAACGTTACGCATGTATAACATAAAACGTAGATCCGCCTCTCTCGTTTATATTTTCAGAGAATAAGACGATTTATCGTACCGAAAATATTATTTATCACGCCTACGCCATCTTCTTCTTCTTCTTCTTCTTCTTCTTCTTATTTTTATTCCTCTCCTTCTTCTTCTTCATCTTTATGACAAGATCCTCGTAATAAATATATATATAACCCCTTTTTTTTATAATAATAATAATAATAATAACAATTATTATTCATATTATTATTATTAGTAAAAAAGAGTTTATGTCTTTTTATCACATCTATGAAGTTAAACAGCACATTGATTTTATTTTCTTTTTTATTTTCCGAACAGGTCACCCATTCATTTTACTAACCGTGACAACGTTCTACCCTTGAGAAACTTTAGCTGATTTGACGTAAACTAATAATCCAACGTGGATAGGACGTTGATGACGTAATTGATATATATGTCATCATTTTTAGATAAATACATTAAAAGGCCGTTCTTAATGATATATATATTAGGTGTGTCAAGTATGAAATGGAGCAAAAAATGCACATCATTCAATTGAAATCATACTTGACAAATTAATAAAATGGAGCAAATTCTCAATTCAATTATGTACATTTTTTGCTCTATTTCATACTTGACAACATAATACATATATATATATATGTATTACATTGTAATACATAAATAATATATAATACATATATATGTATTATGTATTATGTATTATATATTATGTATTGTGTAATGTAATATATATAATAATACATATTATATTATAATACATATTATATTATTATATTATATATATATATATATATTATGTATTATGTATTATGTATTGTTATATATAATATATAATATATAATATAATATATAATAATATATAATATAATATATAATAATATATAATATAATATATATATAATATATATGTATACATATATGTAATAGGTAAATTGGGGTACGTTTGATTTCTTTATTTTCTTTTTTTTTTTTTCTTTGGATATCGGCCAATAAATAAAATCTGAATTTATAACACGCTTAGTATTCTATTCGATGTCTTAGTTACTTTCATGTTGTCTTTCGCTATGAATATTACGATTATTGCGCAAGTGAGTATTACGATCTTTCATTACAACAGCATTAATCTCCAAACAACACTTGTGTTATTTTCTATTAAAACTTCTTCTACCGAAGATTAAAAGTTTCTTCTTTTTTTTTTCCTATTATTTCTAGGAATCCTTGAATTTTATCGAATCTAAATTTCTCTCTCTTTCTCTCTCTTTCTCTCTCTTTTTCTCTCTAATTTTGTGATCGTTAGAAAAATTATTCGAAAAGAAACAAAATTCAAGTTTCATTTAGTCCATATTGTACTACAGATAAATAAAAAATGTCTAACACAAAATTGACCATCCAAGTAAAACCCTGATTTTTATGAATCGAATCTCGTTTTCCTATCCATTCACCTCACCCCACCCAAACAAACAAAAATTGATAAAATAAACTGAACGTTCAGTCCGATAGATTTGTTTCCGGTGACACGTGACGCAATCATTTCCTCTCCTAATCGTTCTATCTTTCTTCATTATTTATTTTTTTTCCCCCCAAATACCGACAATGAAATCGAACTTCGTTAAGAATTACTTTTTTTTCCTTCTACACACACACACACACACACACACACACACACACACATATACACACTCATATTTCTTTTCGTAATAATCCACACAGAATTTTGGTGAATGATTAGCCACGAGTAAAGTTCTTATCAGAATTTTGCCTATTTAGGAAAGAGGGGAAGGTCAGGGGGGTGAGAGAGGAGACAAATCGCGCCATTCCTCTCGCGCAACCATCCATCCATCCGTCCGTCCGTTCGTCCGTTCGTCCGTTCATCCATCCGTCCATCCGTCCCCTTATCGTGATTTATATTGTCGAGCTTATCATACTTCTTTTGCAATCGAAAGGAAAGGGCAGTCCAAGATGATCGGCTTTTTAATTTTTTTTTTTTAAATTACATATATACCTTTCATACATAAAATATATATATTTTCTTTTTCCTCGTGATCCCGTTCCATCCTAAAAGTTAATTCTAATGAAATTCACCTATTGAGAAACTTGAAAATTAATTTCATTAATTTATATTAGCTTGTCAAGTATGAAATGGAGCAAAGTTACAATACAATTGTATGTATTTTTTGCTCCATTTCATATTAGACAGTCTAATATCACGATAATTTATTTATTTAATCATATACCATAGAACTGAGAGAACAGATTGAATATTTATATACGTATGCATATAAAATATAATATACACATGTTGATGCAGAGAAGGCTCGTCGAAAGTAGGAGTGCAAAAATAAAATGAAAGAGATGGGTAAAGGGGTGAGAGGAGGAGGAGGGTGATGGGTAGCGGTGAGGGGTAAGAGGAAGGGAGGGTCGGGAGTTGAAGGGTGGGTGGGTGGAGGGAGAGAAAAAGAAAATAGTAGTAGTAGGAGAGAGTCTGGAGCCAAGCTGGCTGCACGAGAAGGGGCTCGTCATCAACATTTACAAACCAAAGAAGAAGTTGATTAAGTGGGGGAATACGAAGCTTATAAGACACGAGAGGCATGCCCCAAGAGAACTAATAGTCGCAAAAGAGTGATATTGTGAAGTGCACGAAAAGTCATACTTTTTTTTCCACCATAAATAATAATCGTTGTTAAAATTTAACACAAAGGACGAATCTAATAAAAGATAAAGAGATAATAATAAGAAGAAGAAGAATAAGAATAAGAATAATCAACGTAATATTTTATTACGTTTTTATTCTGATTTAAAAGACAAGTAAAGAAAAATAAAATTAAAGATATATATTTATTATTTATTATATATATATGAGGATATTTAAAAGATAGATTTATCTAGATAAGGAAAAAGATAAGATAAATAAAAGTGATCGATAATAAGGATCAATTAAACATTGTACCGTGATGACAATTAAAAACGATCCAGTTAAAGGAGACTGAAAGAGAAAACTTAAACAATTTTGCATATCAAATTTTTCCTTAAATCGATTAATAACTCTATTTATGTTGTTTTTTCAATTCTCACAATTCCAAGAAGAATAATAAGCTATTATTATTATTATTTATCTTCAAAGACTATACATATTTATATATATTGAATAAATATACGTACACATGGTCATTTTGGTGTTACTCATCGATAAACTTTAATTCTCATCGTTTAAGACTGTATTACACTGATGAGGGGTGGGGAGGGTTGTTAAAAGAAGAGAAGGGTTGTTTCACAAGTTTTTCTTTTTCTTCCTCTACGACGAAGAGACAGTTTCGATTTATTCAACGGTGAGTATATCTTTTTTTCTAATTAAATTAATCTAGATTATTATTATTATTATTATTTAATTATAACCGATTATTGTTTCGTTTGTTCGTTCGTTCCTTCGTTTTAATTCATTCGTTAATTTAAACAATAAATCATTCTTCATCCCTGTCAGGTTTATTTTATTTCAATTAATATTATTTTACCAATGTGGATAATATTAAGTGTGTCAAGTATGAAATGAAGCAAAAAATGCATATAATTGTATTGTAACTTTGCTCCATTTCATACTTGACACTCTAATATTAAGAAGAAAAATAAAAAATGTGGAAACTTTGGAGAGTTTTCCAAATGATAGGATGCATAGTAAGCAATGGGTCAAGTTTAAGGAAGAAAAACAGAAAAGGGGGCAGGGTGGAAGGAATAAAAAATAAAGTACAATGAAAATATTAAACGAATGAATAAATTGGACAATTATTTTGCCACCGTGAAAACATAAAATAATCCTTAAACAATTGTATTTCTTAGAAATATATTTCATATTTGTCATTTTATTTTACAAGACTTTTCGTTATACCTTCCCAGTGATCACAAAACGTTAATATTATAAAGTCATTTTTGAAAATTTACGTAAATCGTACGTCATATTAACGTTTTGTGTTAACTGGGTTTAATTAATTATTTGAATATTATATTTTAATATTCAACGATAAAATATTTCTTATTTTTGTTTCTTTTTATACCTTTTTCTTCATTTATTTATTAATTAATTAATTAATAATAGAATGATAATGGTAAGAAAAAAAAATTGTAAAAAGTATAAGATCGTTTAATCTTTCTTACACTGAAATATTGTTAATATTATGCATATATATATATTATTATTATCTTTCGTTATATATGTATATAATTAGAGATGACTAATTCTACGATAACTTTGTTAGACAGATACAGACATACAAACAGACAAACAAACAGACAAACGAAGAGAGAAACAAATCAAATTGAAGAATATTTCATACGTTAGGATCCTAGTAGAATACATCAATGAAATCATCACCCTTCTGTTTTCCATGATAAAAGAGAAAATATAGAAAATAATAAAAAAAAAAGAAGGATTCACGGTCATTCGTATACAACGATTGTAATACAATTCACGTAAAAAGGGGGAAATCCATTGAGGTGGTAGCCAAGAATGCCGATTCAGTTTTCATTACGCAAGTCGTATGCAAAAGGTCATTGATAAAAAAAAAAAATAAAAAAAGAAATAACCATTCACGGTACAGCAACAGTACGAATTAAGAATCATTGTTTTTTTCGATAATTCGAATAACAATGACGGAGAAAAAATTCAAACGAAATTATATGTTCAAATAGGATAATTGCATTTTCTAAACCCAAAGATACTCGAATCTGTCAAATGTGTTTCAATTATAATTGTTTGAAAAAAAAAAATACTAGTCGAGTCTCTGAGATTTTTTCGTTGGTAAAAAAAAAGGAAATACTCTTGTCGATTGAATGTATAGTAACAAGTATAGTAAGAGTAAGTAGATAACCCCGCAAAAAAAAATCTTCCACTCGTGTCAAGTATGGTGGTAATAAATAGCGTCAATGGTGTTAGTCTATTTGGTTGATTGATTAATGGTTTCCTTGTATCCGATTTCTTGTATCATATTTATTCTCTCTAAAAAGGAATTCATCTGCGGAACGACGATTAAGCTCGCAAAGAGAAAAAAAAAAGGAAAGGGTAGTGGTTGTTGGTTAGAGAGGAGGATTTCTTCAAGTAACGAATTCATCTTCGCGAGAGATGTTAATAATCGTGAAGATAAAAAATATATATATATATTGTTAAACTGGCATATCATGGAAAGAAATAACGTGGGAAAAAGAAGATACTTTGTAAGAATTGTAGAAAATTGATGAATGAAGAAGAGAATAAAAAATAATTTATTAGGTGTTGGAATTAATTCGTAGCGTTTTAATACAAAATAACAATTTATTTGAAATGAAAGTAAAAAAATTACATTATTGAAAATACTGCCCATCGCTTGCCACTACTTTTTCCCATTTTTCAAGTAACTGTCGAATACCCCGTCGAAGAAACTCTTCGTTCTTGGAGGCAATCCATGAATCGATCCAATTTTGGCAATCCTCATAAGATGTTAATTTTTCCCCTGATAAACCATGAGCCATTGATCGAAACAGGTGGTAATCCGAAGGGTCAATATCCGGAGAATACAGCGGGTAGGTTAAGACTTCCCATTTCAATGTTTCCAAGTATGTTTTCACTTGCGTTTCGCCACGTGAGTTCGAACATTGTCGTGCAGTAAAATAACTTTATCGTGCCTTTTGCTCCATTCCGACCGTTTTGAAAAATAAGATGTGTTGTAAAAAAAAAAACACCTAATAACAGCTGATTTACGATAAATTCGTTTTTCTGGAGGTAAAAACAAAATACTGTCTGTAATAACCACGCCATTTCTCATCAAATGCTACGAATTAATTCCAACACCTAATAATTTATGAAGAAAATAAACAGAATACTAAGGGACAGAGTTCAATTGCATACTAACGAAAAATAGAAACTGAAAGAAAGAAAGAAAGAGAGAAAATAAGTAAAAAAAAAAAAAAAAAAAATCTACGAGTATGTTTACGCGGTCAATACAGAACTCGATAGCTCTTCATTGATAGGATTGTGTTCATCGTTGTTTGTGTCGGTATTCTTGTATTTCACCATTCACCATTCACCTCTCCCCACCCCTCACGATTAACACTTTTCTTATGTATTTCTCATTTGACTTCTCCTAGATGATGATGATGATAATGATGATGATGATAATGATACATATATCTTTAAATAGCATGTACGATAGAAAATGGCCGATAATTTATTTTACAATTAAAATGGCCGA
>JACGTP010000160.1:0-92732 GCA_023678845.1 Mischocyttarus mexicanus | reverse complement strand
ATATATATATAAATCTAATATATATATAAATCATAAAAATATATATATATATATAAATATATATATATAAATATATATATAAATATAAATATAAATTTAATATATATATATAATATATATATATAAATATAAATATAAATCTAATATATATATATATATAAATCATAAATATGAAATGGAGCAAATCTTCAATTCAATTGCGTGAATTATTTTTGCTGCATTTTATACTTGACAAACCTAATCCAATTAGGGGGTTTATTTTTGATATATTAGGTTTATCAAATATGAAATGAAGCAAATCTTCAATTCAATTGCATGGATTATGTTTGCTTTATTTCATACTTGACATACATAATACATACATTTCTATCATTTTCTAATTTTGGATAGATTTTTATAATACCCCAAATAGATTCTCTCGTAAACCGGAAAACAACATAGAAAAAAAATACCCTGATAATTCTATCGAATAGATTCGTTAGGTGTGTTTGATAGAGATAATGAAACTAGGTAAAAGAGAGAAGAGGGAGGGGATAAAATCGCGTAGAAGGAGTAGTATTACAAAGTAAATTTCGTTCTCCCTTTCTCGATAAAGTTCATCGGCCTGTCCTTCGTATCTGGGCCGTTCCTATCCACCCATATCAGTATCTTTATCATAATTCATGCCAAAGCAAGAAGTCGGTGCATTGTGAACGGCATTGCACGGCACATGGATATGGCGCCCATGTGGTGGTGGTGTTGGTGTTGGTTGTGTTGGTCTGAGTGGCCAAGAGTAGCCACTAACAGAGTACTACACAAGTATAGTAAGTGCAGTATGCGTGAGTACGTGCATGCATGCATGCGTGCGTGCGTGCATGCCGAGTGCATAAGAGCCGCATAATTTAGATGAAAGTAAACTGCAGTCTCTCGCCCGGTGTTGGACAGGATTTCGCAAACGCGCGTTCCTTCCAGCACCAGCACCACCACCATTACCATTACCACCATGATTATTATAGTTGAACAGTTTGCTAGGTTGGTTAGTTGGTGTTAGCAAGAACCAGGCCTACCATCAAGGAAAACTGATCGTCTATGAGATTCGATTCGTTTCGAGAGAGTTCGATCACCCCAACTATCGTTCATTGACTTCGGTTTATGATTAGGTCGATTGATAAACAAGAATTTATTCAAAGGGTAGGGGGGGATTGATATTATTCAATCAGAACAGTTTATATTGAAACTTGATTAATTAATTTAATATACACATACACATATACACAGATTAAAGAAACAGGATTGCTATTACTGGTCTAAACTGAATTCCCTAATAATAATCGTATAGGAAAATTGGTTGTACCGATTAACCTGCGGTTAATGAGCAACGAATGAACGGTTGACCTCGCTAGTAGGTTGAATTGGTCGAATCCGATTAACTATTTGAACGGGAGTATTTAATCGTGACAGATAGAGTAGGTAGATATAGATAAATATAAGTATTATCAGGGTTAACATTTACGTCACGTTCAAACAAGAAAGTAAGCAAGCAAGCAAGTAAGCAAGCAGCTAAGTAAATCCATTTGTCTTTCTTGAACAAGGGACAGATATAACATTATAATTTTTTTTTTGTACTATTTTCCCTCGCCTTATTCTTATTCTTTCCTTTTTTTACCTTCCCCCCAGCATACTACCTTGTGCATATTTAATAATCATGACGTATAAAGAGTACACAGAGTTTACAACATGCCGATAGAAGCAAGCTTGCTAGATGTTCTTGCTGATGGTGCTGCTGGTGGTTGTGGTGATGTTGTTGGTGGTGGTTGATGGTTGTTGGTGGTAGTGGTGGTGGTGGTGGTGGTGGTGGTATTTCGTCGGTGGGGTGACATACGAGAAAGCGTACATCACGAAACGCCAGGTTGACTCTCGAGCGACTGCGAACGACTGCAAGTGAGCGAGCAAGCGAATATGACGTCAGAACACGCTTGCAGCGCCCTAGATTGAGGGAGGTCACCGTGTGCCAGGCCGACGGCCCGTCGAGGTCGTATCCTCGCTCTCTCTTTCTCTTACACACTCTCTCATTCTCCCATTCTCTCATACTCTATCTCTCTCTCTCTGGGTTTCTTGGTCTCTCTGTTTCATTGGTACGGACTATACAGGAGCTTTTCGTCTAGTCCTCCTTTCTAGGTTAGCTTGAGTTACGTCTCCAGAACGTGGGAGGCCACCTAGTGCAACCTCGGAAATCCGATAGCCTCTTCCCCACCTTCTTCACCACCTTCACCCCCATCCCCTCATCTCATCTCATCTCATCTCATCTCATCTCAACTCAACTCACCTTCTTCTTCTTGTCCTCCTGTTTTCTTCTCTTCATTTACTTCAGTTTTGTTTCACTTACTCTTTGGGTTACTCAGCTAATCCTTTTATTTTCATTCTCATATTTTTCTTCTAACTTCCTGTTTATTTTTTGATTTCTTCATTTATTTCTGGTTTAATCTTACAAACTATATTCATCTCATAGTTAACTGATTTTTTGTTCATGATCAATTAAGATGCAAACTTCAATATATTTTTTGTATAAACTTCTCTTATTGTCATTCTCATTTTTTATTTACTTCATTTACTTTATTTACTTCATTTAAATTTCTGTTTAAATCGTTTAAACTTATCCCTCTCACGTTAGTTGATATTTTGCGTGTAAAGATTCAGGTATAGAATTGTATTTTTATGAACAAGTATAAGAAATCGTCCTTGTTCCATTTAGAATTTTTTTTTCTGGATAGAAGGGTAGATATAGGTTTTCAATTGAAACGTTTGTGGTAGTAGTAGTCATAGTCGTAGTAGTAGTAGTAGGGTCTCTTGCTAAACAATATATGTAAGTAACGAGAGTTCAAGGTGGAAAGAGTGAAAGTGGCGCAGGTTGGAAGGATATTATTGGAAGCGAGGGATAATCGAAGTATGTGTGTGTCAAAGTATTAGTATCCTAACGATCGTGACACCATATGTACAGGTAGCCCTCCTACAACACGGTATCTTATAAAACAGTTCTAACACGTTAAGAAAATTGTTAAAACCTTTGACAGATATAACACAACACCCTCCCTGTTTTTGTACTCTCTGGGTCTCATACAACACGGTTTCACATAAAATCTACCGTGTTGGAAGAGGATTACTTGTATACTTAAACAACTTTATTATGAAGCAAATTCTCTATTCAATTATGTACATTTATTGCTTCATTTCATACTTGACAGCCTAATATACATACATTAACGTTAAATCGTATAATTTTGTTAATTTATGAAATAACTAGGAGGCGCTATATGACAAATGCATACCTGCATAATTATTTAAGTAACTATGAATTAATTAGATGTATTTATATTGGAATTATTTCTTTAAGTAAGATTGTATGTTTTATTATTATTATTATTATTATTGTTGTTAATTAAGTAGGTGTATCCTATTGATTGCTCGATAAATTAGATAATTATATATCCTTACGTATGCAAGTGTTTGTGTGTTTGTGTTTGAATGTTTGTAATCAACGAGGCATGAAGGATTTGAGAAATCAAGGCAACAATTATTCGTGTTCTCTGTTCGTCATGTTAAATAGATACTCAGTAACCTATCGGTTAGTATGTTAAGTTAGTATAGTACTTAGTACCCGAGGTCTATGCACGTTGAAAGCATTTCGAAAGCACGATTGATGCACGTTCTAAGCACGCGACATGAACTGTAAGGATCCAAAGCTCGTGCCAAAGCTCGAAATAACATCCCATTACTATATCAGGGTACCAATGACTTTACTTAGGTTTGATACTCTAATACCAACACTATGTTTCATGGTTTTCTACAAACAATAGATATTGTTTATAAAATCAATCGTATTGATTTTATTTTTACAATTGTTTAAGTATTTTTATGATACGTTTTGATATTATCATTGAATTTATAAAATGTTTATCCTTCGATGAAATAGGAAATTCGAAAGAGACTGATTGAATGAAAGGTACGAAGAATTATGAGAATAACTTAGAAACGGGATATAACGTTTTATTACATACTTTGTTTATGTATGTGTGTGTATGTGTGTGTGTTGTGTCGGTGGTTAACGACTTGAAGGAGGGAAAAATATGCGAATAATTGATAGGTCGCGATAATTGTGCGTCATAGAATTTCCTTCGTTTTATGCAAAAAAGAAAAAGATATGGTAAGATAAATAATAAGGAGAAACAGAGGAAAAAAAGAAGTGAAAAAAAAATATTGTAACAGTGTTGATATCGAAGTACCGTTCACCGAGAATAGTATTAGTAGTAGTAGTAGTTGCGAGATCTGAAGATAATAATATTTTTATTCCAAATGTTACTTGTACATTTGCATTACGAAATAGGATCATTTTCATTAACACATCTCTCTTTTCATTTGTTGAATAAAAAAATAAACATGGGTATAATCAACGAAAGTTTAATGAACCCAATTACAAATGTGTCTCCTCTTTTAATTAAATTTTAAATACAAAATATAATTTACCTTCTTAATAATGATGTTATTAACAATTAAAACATAATATTTGTCGTAAAAATAAAACCTTGTTAGAGCTGGTTTACGATAAATTTGTTTCTGAAGGTGAAAACAGNCTCATGTCATCTTTAGTATAACGCTATGAATTAATTCCAACACCTAATAGATGATTCAACATGATAATTACATCGATTGGATATATCTTTCTATTAGATAATGTTAGATCTATCTCTATTGTAATAAATAATAGCGTAATTTAAGTTAATCGTCGTAGAATGGATCGAAGTTTAACGAGAGTTTCTTGCTACTAGTGGTTAAGAGAACCACTAGTTCTCAACATAAGTTAAATTAAGTTAAATTAAGTAAGTAAATAAGTATCGTTCGAACGAGAACGATGAGAAAATAAAGATGAAGAAGAAGAAGAAGAAAGAAATGGTGGTAAAGGGGTCTGAGGGAAGAAGGTGTTTGTTACATAGGGTTTTATGATGGTGTGTGTGTATGTGTATGTGTGTATCGATGGTGTCATGGTTTATGGTAGGAGATACTATGATTCTAAAAGAAGGGGGAAGCCTTCTGTCAGTGGAACATTGTACCGCCGTGAACTCTCTTCACGATTCTGTTAACCACGGAATCGTGTGTCACGCGCGTCAAGTGCAACGATGCATTCATTGCACTGTTCTTTTACCTCCACGTTTGAGATCACCCTTTTTGTATTTTATTTCTCGTTTATTTAACATCTATCATTGTTCCTTTAAAAAGAATTCTTTTTTATTTTTTTTTTTTAAGTATGAAACTGAAGCAAATTTTTAATTCAATTATATGCAGTTTTTGATCCATTTCATATTTGACAACTTGAATATTTTTTTTAATTTTATTTTTAATATGAACAAATATTTTTCAGACTAGTAGAATACTGTTACGTTATTTTATTATTATTATTAATTTTTTTTTTGATGTAATGGATCATTTATTAAGATTTTTATTAGTGTTTAGAAGTAATTGTTATTTAATTGTTCATTCAATTATTTTCATATTTTTATAATTGATATTTTGTTAACCTATTTATTAACAATTCATATAAAATGTTTTTCAATATACTACACTTGCATAGATTATAATTTTCATAGGAAAGTATTATAAATATTAAATTTATTCCTAGTACAATTAGAAAGAATATTTCTAAGATATTTTCATCCCACCCATATACGTTTCTTCATTTAAATAATAATAATAATAATAATAATAAAATTATTATATGATACTTATTAGTTGCAAGAATGTGTATAAAACCTCGATTTACTGGCGCTACCACAACGTTACAACTTTTTTATTTTTTTTTTTATATTTTTTTTTTCCCTTTAGCGGCGACAGGTTTGAATAAAAATAACAGAAAGAAAGGAAAAAAAAATAGTATTACAGATTAAAAGATAAAATGTTTAGCAATGTTTCTAGAAAAATGTATTTTTTAATTTTCTTTTTATATTCGTACGTAGGCATGTAATATATATTCACACTTACAAGATACAAACCTATATACTATCTATTTTGTAACTAACGCAGATAAAGATCAACGGATTTGTTGCAAACTACTTTGTTCTAATTAACTGCAATTTACAATCGAGATTACAAAGCAAGAGTTGTTAGAACACTGAAGAAACTTCGATAACGTATCATTATTTATTATAGAACTAAAAGAAGAAGAAAGATTTAGAATAATTATTCTTTTCTTTCTTATTTTTATTTCGTACTTTCGTAAATCCAAAATAAAAACACGTTTTAACCCAATGAGACACTTGTAATCATTTTTTCCAATTGATAAGAAAATATTTTATATGCAAACCCCACCTGGTCATGATTTGTTCAGAAAAATCATGTATGGATGTGTGTATATGTGTGTGTGGGGGGAAAAGAGAGAAATTCTCGAAGCATTAGTTGGCCAAGTAATTGCAACGTGCCCTTGAATCCTCGTATAGTTTTCTTAAAGAAACCGATGCTTCTCATACGTCGACTTAGTTTCGTATTTCGTATTATTCTTTACATATATTGTATGTATATGTGTGTGTATACGTGTGTGTGAGTGGGTATATACGTAATCATAGCAAACTCATCTAGATTTGTTTCCAGTGACCGCTTGCAACGTCCTTGTTATTGGTTACGAATGCGGTGTACGTGCATGCATGTGTGCATATATGTGTGTGTGTTTATAATAAATAATAAAAAAAGATTTGTTTGACAATAGAACTCGTTAAACCATTTTAAAAACACTTTGAATATATTAGAATTGTCAAAAATGAAATGGAGCAAAAGATACACGTAATTGTATTGAAACTTTGCTCCATTTCATATTTGACAATCTAAATACACTGCAATACTTTAATTACGTTTTCATATTAATTTCTAACGTATAACTGAAACATTTGGTTTTCTTTTACTCATCTTATTATCACTCGTAACGTTAGGTTTAGTCTTATGGTGAACAGTATTGGTTTGTGTAAGTATGAAATGGAGCAAAAATATGCACATGATTGAATTGAGAATTTGATTGACATTTTATACTTGACAACTCTAATAACACGTTTATCTCATATTTTTAATTAATTAATTGTAATTATTAGATTTATGTTGGATTTGTTATTGGTGGGATGGGTATTTGAGTGTGTATTTTTAATGGAAGATTATTTTGTGTGTGTGTGTGTTTGTGTATATTTGTAGTTGAATAATTTTGATTCTTATGGTTCTTTGGATTGATAGATCGATCAATCGATAGATTACACGTATGGAGGTTATTACGCTTGTTCTTTCATTGGTTCGATAGTCGCACCTTGCTGACGTTCACTTTTGTTCGGCCTCGTAGAACCTCGCTCGAATCGGAAAGTCCTGTTGAATTTATCACGGATTCCATAAACTCAGATCGATCGATCGATAGATAAATCGATGTTCTTTGCTCCCTTTGAAAGTAGAAATCTTGAGAAGTGTTTTAACACCATGTACGTATCTATACTTTTTATATATATTTTTTTTTTATGGTAGAATTATGGAAGAAATTATTTTCGTGATAATCATAGTTTAAAAGTAATAAAAGTATTTTATGTATTAATAATTATTGGTAATTTATATTACAATTAATTTGTCTAGATTCTTAGAATCATAAACGTAATACACACGTGTTTTGTAGTATTTATTTTATTTTATTTGACAATAATATCATCAAATACATTTAGAAAATAAATCATAAAACGTGTGAACGTTCAATCCTATGAATTTACTTTTCATTCAAAAATAAATCATTAATAAAAAGAAGATCAAAATACAACCAACTGGTATAAAAGGAATGTATTTATCATTCCAATTAAATTAATAAATCAACACCGAACAGGTGATATTCAAATATATTCTAAAACTTGACCAGATATTATTTGATTAAAAAAATTCAAGAGAATGTAAAAAATAGAGACTCAAGTAACTTCTCGTATCTTTGTCATCGTCGTAGTTTGTCGTCTCGAGGATATCTAAAACCTAGGTTTGAGTTAGCAAGTATAGCAAGTATAGCAAGTATAGCAAGTGAGCTTAGCTTAGCTTAGCTTAGCTAACTGGTACTTTCTCGAAGCGTTAACTCGTCCGCAACTTCGTTGGTATTCTTCATACAGTTTAACGCAGGTCAGTAGCTGGCTTCCTACGCAGATGCACCCACATGCACATATATCGGAGTAGACTAACACACACACCAAGAAGAAAACCAGAAGACACATAATTCTATCTCTCTCTTTCTCTCTCTCATACACATTCACACACACATTACACACACACACACATAGACTTTAGTACTCGTGTCGTTGTCCGTAATCTCGTTGCGTGCGTAACCGGAGATAAAAATGAATCTAAAAGAGAGTCAGCCGTGCGTTGCACTCAACACATACACTAACACACACTAATACATACACACACTAATACTCACATCTATGTTTCTCTCGAAATAACTCTACTCGGAATGATATATTATCGTCAACGATTAAAACGATTTTTCTCAATTTATCGAATCTACGATTTGAATCGTCTCGAGAGATTCATTTGTTTAATTAAATGTACATTATTTATATACATGCATCCTTCCTCGTTTAACACGGTTCATTTGTATCGTGTAATATCGAAAACATATTTAACTGGTAGTACCACGTTAAACGATAAAATGTTTGTATTGTATTAGGACTGTCAAGTATGAAATGGAGCAAATTCTCTATTCAATTACATACATTTCTTGCTTCATTTCATATTTGACAATGTAAATATAAATGCAGTTGCAACCTGTTCCAAGGTTGGGAAAATTCCTTATTTCTTGGCAACGTTTTCTTCTAATATTTTCAATCGACGTTACTTATTTTTTGATGAAATTTGAGGAAATTATTTTGTTAAAATTGTTGAAAAAAAAAATGAAGGTAATGTCTATCGTTAGCCCTTTTTTTTTTGTTCTGCCCTTGTGAACATTTTTCATTGGAAAGGAATGATATTGCCTAATGTCCTGGATGAAAATTTTTAGCCATTTACCTAGCCTTAACCATTCTGCTCTGTCCCCCTCCTTTCCTCTCTCTTATTTTATCCCACCCTATACGATTCTCTCTCTTTCTCTTGTATTCTTCTTACATTCTGACGTCAGAATTTTGCCCTACTTTGGAGGTAACTTCAACACCTCGAGAGAGAACACTGTCCCTGTTCTGTGTTATTCTCTAATCTTTACTGGGACGATACATTTAACTAGGATTGTTAATAGTTCGATGAATAACGAAGTATAAAGGGATTAGATGAAACTGAGATACACACACACATAGAGAGAGAATGTGTGAGAGAGTGTGTGAGAGAATATTTAACTATTCATAGTCGAACTTTGATCTAACCTACGATTTTAACTTACATTAGTTCGTTTAATGCTTAATTCCTTCTTTATTATTATTATTATTATTATACTGATCTATATTGTTAATTATAAAACAACGATTGAGTTAAGAAACTTCTTAAAATTATTTATTTGAATATTATTAAGCTTGTCAAATATGAAATGGAGCAAATTTTCAATACAATTGTATGCATTTGTTGCTCCATTTTGTACTTGACAACTTTGTATATATTTTAATAGAATATTTTTTTGGATCAGAATTACTGTCATAATTATTGATAGAAATGTTAAAGAAATTAAGGGCGAGTGGTGAGGGTGAATTAAGGGTGAATTAAGGGTGAATTAAGGGAGGAGAGGGTGAGAAAGGGAACGTTGAAGGGTCAAAGTTGTGGATCGAGTTTACCTGCTGCGCTTGGTTAAAGCTCTGTGACGAAGGTAACATTGCTTATGCGATTTCGATGGAAGCGAGGCCGCTTGCCCCAGTGAGAGGACATTCACCCTAAAGCTCAGCTCGACATTACGAGCTAACCCGAAGTTAACCGAAGTCGTATAAGAAAGAAATAGAGTGGGGAATAAAGCTTTGCTGGTTTTAAACCATGGGGATAGAGGTGGGCTGAGGGGTAGGAAAAAAATATACGTGGGGGGAGGGGATTTTACTTGCTGACTTATCGGTAATTCTTTTCATCTTTTTTTTTTTTAATGTTGTATAAAGTGTTACTTTAAAACGTCAATTTGATTGATAAAAATCCAAATTTGAAAATAAAATTTATTCTTTCTGAATATTTTTCGGTTTACATCGAGTTTGATTTAATTTTTACGTCAAAGGGGTTAAGAAATATTTGCAAGTTTTTTATTGGGTACCTAAAGGATTATTATTGAGTTTAAAAAAGAAAATTTATGGGTATTCGTAATGATAGAATTTGATATGAAATATTTGTCTGTCAGAATTGCATTGTAGTTGAAATTAATTTGAATTGAGTATTATTTGAGGATAGAATTTAAAGTTAACGTAGAATATATATGAAAATATTTGACGTATTAAAATAGAAAATATAATATTCTTGTGAAATAATAAATATAATCAATATTTAATTGATAAAAGAATTTAATTTAACTACTTTTACATTATTTTCCTTTTCGTATTGTAAATTTGTAGTATTCATTTATTGACTAATAGTATCTTTCTCTTACACACACACACAGAAACACAAACACATGTTCTTAGATTTTCTTTCTCTCTCATTCTAAGGTTTTCTTTCTTTAGCTAGTGCCAGACGCCAATATAAATATAAAACGGATATAGTACGAGGAGAGCCCTTAAATATTCCACCGAGTTCGTACGTTCGTTCGTTCGTTCGTTCGTTGGTTGGTTCGTTCGTTCGTTCGTTGGTTGGTTCGTTCGTTGGTTCGTTCGTTCGTTTAGCCCCCGCCAAGCTCGACCTCGACCAGCATGAGAGAGAGAGAGATAGAGGACGTTGCACTTTGACCGTATCTAATATAAGATACCGTGTGCTCAGGCCAGCACCGAGTCTCTTTCGTACGATGTTCTAAACTATCAAGAAAATATACAACTCTTGATCGAGTCAAATCGAAAATTGTATTAGTGTCTCTCAAAAATCTACATTTTTAATATTAATTTCCTTCATAAATCAATACCACTTGTAACATTTTTTTTAAACAAATCATCATACTCATCGATATTTATTTTTAATTAATCAGAAATCATTTGGAATAATTATTGAATTAATATCGATGATAGTTTATCCAACATTTGAATTCTGAAAATTTCCCTTAATCTAGATTTTAGATTTTCACAACTCTTGGTATATACTGGGTAAACTCATAGATAAACTATGCTTAGTATAACCAATCTAAATTTTAGAATGAATTTATATATAAAAATAAAGTTGAACAATTTTGTTTAAACATCTGCACACTCCATACAAAGTCACTAATCATACTCAATAAAATAACTCTTTAAATATATTTGATTCTTTCAAAAAAGAATTGATTATTTAGTTTTTAATTATACAACATACAAACCAAATTACAAAATTTATTTCAAAAATATGAAAACATGAATCGTAGATAAATACGATAAATATTTATTTTACTATAAACAAATTAAAATAATCTATAAGATATTATTTTAATTTAGTTTACAGATAATTAAATTAAAAAAACAATAATAAAATAAGAAGAAAATCAAAAGAGGGAGTGATAATATTGAAATAATATCAGTGAAAACAAGTCAGATGGAAAAAGTGACTTGTTGCTCCAAAAGGATTGTAAGATGTTGGAAAGAGAAAAAATGTGTTGGTGTATTCTGTATATGTGTGTATATGTGTGTATATGTGTGTATATTTGTAACTATACATATATATAATTATTCAGTGATAGCTGGGTGCATAGGGAATGTAGGTAACCGGGTCTCGTCTTTCTTTCGCAATGCTGTTATATTGGAGTAGGTAGGTTGCTGGTAGCTGAGGTAGGTTGACTGGAACGATAAAGTCAGGAAAGTCTCTCCTTTTCTCTCTCTCTTTCTCTCTCTTTCCTTCTCTTTCCTTCTCATTTTACTCTACATCCAAAGTTGGAAAGGAGGTGAGAGATGTAAGCAATGAAAGAAGAATTGGTATAATCATTTCAAAAGGTTACATTTTCTTTTCTTTCATTATAGATCTATCGTATCAATTTATATTTATATTTAAAAGAGAAAGAAAGAGAGAGAGAAAGAGAGAGGTTTAATATTTTATTTATAACTATACTAAGATAAATTTTAGTTATTTTAGATTAGATGGTCATGCATGTGTGTTTGATTGATTAATCAAGTATTGATTTATTAAATGGATTATATTTGAGATTAAAAATACTTGGGATTGTTCTACTATTTTTTTTTTCTTATGATAATCCTGAGTCCTATCTTTCATTGGATTAGGTCATCCATAAAAACCAACGTCCACTTATCCCTCAATTTTTTTTGGGAATCTTCTTCCTGGTGGTGGTCTGGATTTTTGTGGTTTATTGTCTACTATTGTTTTGACCATTCTATCAACATCTATTCTGGATATATGATTTGTTCTATCCTGGATATCATATTCTTCTTTCAGAATGTTCATTTCTGTAATTCTTAGTGGCTGATTTAATTTTTTTTTTTGGTCTCTGTTCTAGTTTCAATGGTAAATTAATACACTTGTTTTGTATATTCTTGTTTAAGTTTCATTCTTCAAGTATTTGTTTCTTCATTTAATATTCTTTAGAACTCTTAAAAACTAATACCTTACCTTTGGGAAGATATTGATGGATTTTGGATCGGTCATGAAAGTATGCCAACAACGGTAGCAGGTCATCTAACGCTACTTAACGCGAACCGATGCGCTCGAATGCGTTTGGAATGTGAACTCGTAACTAGAGGACAATGCTTCTTCTAAATGCACGTGATCTGGCTTGCAGCACTTAGCTGTAGTTCTTTTATCTTAATAAAAAAAATCCAATAGCTAATCTTACAAAATATTATTTATATATTAAAAAAAAATATATAACCTTTCCTTAGAAAATATCTACAAATTTTAATCAAATCTAAAAACTCGTATTTTGTTTAAAATTAAATATTATCTAATAGGGAGTATATTGGGAGTATAAATTAATTCGGTCCTATTTTGTGTATTATGAACACATTCATAAAAAATAAATCCACATTTTTTAAAAAAAAAGGACCGAACTAATTTATACTCCCAATGTGTGCATTCCAATGTGTGCATTCCAATGTGTGCATTTCAATGTGTGCATTCCTTTCTTAAGCTACACTTGCTCTTGTGCAATTGCATTTGATTGTCTTTGGACACTTCCCCTCTTCTCGTCTTTATTCTCCNATGTCGTATTTGTAGAACTTAGGAATAAAATTTAATAAAAGTTTGTATCATATTGAAATATTTTATTGAAAACCTTGATATTTGAAATGACAATTTGGAGATAAATAAAATATAAAATAAAACGTATTACACAGAATATTCACAAATCCCATACACCAAATAACAGACCACCATGAACACTTGAATAAATTCTTATAATTAATTTCTAACGAATAAATAATCATTTAAACTTGGTAGATGTATTAATCGTTAGGAATGTAATGAAAGGAACAGGGCATGGTAATGAAAATGATACGACACTGGGTATAAGATTCGCGCAGGCGCTTAGGGTGCCGTGGTATAGCACGCCGTGAGGAACTCACTCGCGCACCGCGTCGCACACGGCACACACACGACGAGAGGAACCGACCGATTCAATCGAAGAGACCGAAAAAAAATAGAGCTACCAAGTGAGCTACCCCTAATCTGATACCATAACTCAGATTTTCATCTAAACGATCATCTACTACAACAACAACAACAACAACAACAACGACAACAATTTTGACGAAAACGCGCGCGACCAACGACAACGCGGTGCGCGTTATTAAAACCCCCGAAAATATTCCACCATCTTGAAACATTCTACCGTCACTCTTTCACTCTCACTGTCACTCTCACTCTCTTACTCACACACACACACACACACACATACACATAGTTTGAATCCAAATTCTCAACACAATCCTGGTTTACCACCATCCACCTTCACTCACCTTACTCGACCAACACTTTCACTGTTTTGTTTTGTATTTGATGATTAATTTTTTTAATTATCAGAAAAAGAAAGAGCATTTGATGAAGAATAAGTGAACTATTTATCGTTGCTCGTGTTGGATCGATTCAAGAGTGTAGAAGAAGAAAACAATTGTGAGTTGTTGTTTTTGAAAAATCTGAGAAGAATTAAGGGTTGAAGAAAAGGAAGAAGAGGGGTGAAGGGAGGAAGGTGTCACGCGATTTAACGTATTGTGGAATCGTTTTTGCGTGGCATGTTAACGCATCTTGTTTATGTTCCGCAAGCGGAAACTAAGAAAACAAGAAGAAGAAGAAGAAGAATAGGAAACAGTGGAAGTAGGAATACCGTGTACTCTGAAATCTAAATAGTTGTTTTGAATAATACATGAAGAAGACAAACTTGGAAACAACGAACAAGAATAAGAATAAGAATAATTATAATAAGAAGAAGAAGAAGAAGAAAATTAATAAAAGAAAAAAGGTTGGGAATAAGAAAAAGATTGGAAATAGGTCCGCAATGACCGTGCAGAAGTTCAAGCCTCGCGGCAGCAACGCAGCTGAGGATCAACGACCCACCGGTGACATTTTACTTTCAGCATCTAACGAACCTTTAGAAAATGACAAGGAACAATGTCAATCAAATTTACAATCATTGATGACTGATCCACCAAGTCCAAGAAATTTACGTAGTCGATCAACGTCACAACCCCAACAGTTAACCCAACAACAACAACAACAACAACAACAAGATCAACGTCAGGACAGTAGCGAGAATCTATTAGGACGAGTACTAGCTGGTAAGCTTATTAATACTCCTAATTAAAACCTAAATCTTCCTCACAGTAAAAGGGTGTTATTAACTTTAAAATGCATTTACCTATCCCAACAATTTCAAACTTCTCTGAAATAAAAACGAGAACATAGATTCAACATCAACGATAAAATAAAATCAAGTTTAAACATTTATTGTTCTAAACTCATTAAAAAATAACCGAAAAAGATTCTAGATTTGGTTAAGAAAAAAATAGAAATTCATTGGAAAATAATGTAAGAAACAAAGATAGGAAAGAGAGAGAGAGAGATGATAGAAAAAGAGAGGGAAGATGGTTTCACTTTTCAACAGCGTGTGTTCGCAAGCTTCACAGACAGAAAGAGTAACCGAGTGAGAAATAAATAAAGAAAGAAAGAGAGAGAAAGAGAAAGAGAGAGAGAGAGAGAGAGAAATAGTTGGAATGTAGGTCGCGGGGCCCGGGACGAGGCTAGTTCGTTGCCCTCAGTGTGTCGGCCTCCGGCACTCTCCGGTACTCTCCACCTCCTCATAGTCCTAGCCTAGATAGAGGAGGCTAACGTTTGAGCCTCTCTACAGGGAGAGAGACAGAGACAGAGACACACAGAGAGAGAGAGAGACTCCCACTACCCTCTCTCTCATTCTGTCTATTCGTCTATCTCTCTTTCTGTCCTATTCGTTCGGTCGACTAGGAGAGTTCGTCCCTCTCCTTCACTCTTACCATTCTTCTCTCTTCCACTTGCTATGATCGTCACACCACTACCACCACCACCACCACTACTACTACCACCACTACTACTACCAGCACCTCTCTCTTTCTTTCTCGCGGGCGCGTTTATCCGCGCGGCCAAGAAAGTAGGTCGACGGGGCCTTGGCGCGAGGCTAGTTCGTTCACCCTGCCTGCCCCGTAACTGGGGCAAGATGAAATTAACCCGAACGTGTGCGCGAGTGTATTCACTCACACACACACACACATACACACATACATACACTTGCTTACTCGTACTTGTTTCCCTCACCTTTCTCTCTCTATCTGTCTATCTTTCTCTTTCTCTGTCTCTCTTTCTCTTTCTCTCTTTTCGGTAAACCCTCAGAGTCCTAGGAGCTCGAAGAACGCACGGCTCGACAACTCGCGTGGCCAATCCTCGCTGACGGGACGGGACAGTTCAACGAACTTCAACTGGGTCTCCCCCTACGCGAGAACCCCTTCTCTCTTACTCTCTCTCTCTCTTTCTCTTTCTCTCTTTCTTTCTCTCTTTTTATCCATCTATCCATCTCTGTTACTCTAACATTCTGCTGGTTTCACCCCACCAGGAGTAACACAGCGCGTTCTCTTCCAACCCATCGAAGGTCACCAACGCGTTCGTTCGTTCGTTCGTTCGTTCGCCCGAGAATTCATTCCAACTGGATACATGTGTATGTGTGTATGTGTATATGTCTTTACTTGTTTGTTACACTGGTTGTTTGCTAGCGAATATATACGATCAGAGTCGTGTTCTATGACGTGTCTCTCCCTCCTCTCTCTCCTCTTCTTATCCTCTTTTCTATATTTCAAATGAAAGAGAGAAATAGTAGTAGAGTTAGAGTGACTGAGAAATGAGGATTAGTCTTCGATGATAGCGTAGGTTTCGTTACGTAACCCCATGATAGCGAATTACGCGTTCTCCTTTATATCCAACTATACATGTATGTGTATTTATTTGTCTGTTGTTGTCTTATTACCTTTGATATATAACTTCTCTTCTTCTATCTTTAATCGTCTACCTTTCATCGTCTACCTGGCACTGAAGGAGAAAGTAGATTTGTTGGATCACTACTTGATCATCGTCACTTTCACCTACACCTTTTGCTGCGTCATATCTTCTCCTCCTTTTTCTTCTCCTCCACTACATCTCATCTTTCTTCCTTTCTCAAATGAGATTTCTTCCCATCCTCTTTTCATTCTTATATTTTTTATTTTCTTCATCTTCTTCTTGATCTTCTTCTTCTTCTTCTTCTTCTTCTAAGAAAGTCGACCTGCCTCACTGCGTTTTCCTATCAACCTTCCCTGCAACGTTGTATGCATCATGACGTTACCCTTCCACCAACAGTAGTTGTAGTAGGGGTTATCTAAAACGGATTCCAACACACACACACACATGTATATACATGTTATATTCGTATGTATGTATGTATGTGTATATACACAATACGAATACATCATCGTGCCAACTCTGACGATTCTAACTTGAACATAATCGCTCAAATCAGAACGACTTCCTTATTAAGTATCCTTGCTAAAACCCTTTTATTTTTCTTCTTTTTCTTCGCCTGCATACACTCAATCTTTGGTTACCATTTTTTTTTATAATCAATCTTCAAACAATTTCGGTAGAATAATCGTTGAATCAAATTATCCACGAACAATTGTCTTTTTCTATTTTTATTTTCTTTAACCATGGTTTTTTCGAAGTACAAATTAGATCAATACGATGAATACTTCTTTATTCAATAAAAAAAATTAAGCATTTAATGTAAAATTGCTTGCTGAGTTATTCCTGATATAAGTGCAAGTTTTTTTTTTTGCGTTTGGCATGAATTTTCAACCAATAATGTTTCCAATTCTGCGTATTCGTACATTTTCAGCCTTCCTTTACATATTTTATCTTCAACGTCACAGTCTCCGTTCTTGAACTATAAAAACCATTAATGAAAACTTCTCTAACTTAAAAAAAGCCTCAAAATATGCTTCCACAAACAATCAATGCTCATCAGATGCAGATTTCTTTAAATGAAATAATTGAATCAAACGTTCCCGCAAATGATGCTTATTCAGCTCAAAACTCGACACTTTTCGAACGCAAAAAAATATCTGTTATCGATACAAAATTACTAATATACCAAGATTATGTTGTCGAGAGATGTCAAACCCTACGATATGATGTTTTACATGAGACAATTTTAACCATAATTTAATCATAAAAAGCCATATTTTATTGTACGGTGGAAACTTATTTGTACACCCAATAGTATTTTCTTTTCTTCCATTCTACCAATAGATTAATCTCATAAAAATAATATAAAATAAATGAATTATCAAAAGAAACAGAGAAAGTTTAATGTCGAAATGACAGTGGCAAAGAGGGGGAGGGGTGGGGTGGTTATTGAAAAGGATTTGTGGTAAATTTTCTTCTAATTACGAGTACGTTGACGATGGCTAACCTGAAAAGCTCCGGGCATTGGCCTGGCCTCCTCCCGGTCCCCAGTGACCTCGATTGATGCACCCTTGTCCTCTCTCTCTCTCTCTCTCTCTCTCTCTCTCTCTCTCTCTCTCTCTCTGTCTTTCTCTTTCATTCCCTCCCCCACCTGATGCGGAGAGCGCGCGCGGAACGTTGACTCGGCATCGCCCAATCGGAGACCAGTTCGTCGACTCTTCGGCCCGTTCTCTCGGGGTCGTTCTAATCTCGCAACTCCTCCCCCTCAACTCTCCCCCCCTCTCTCTTCTTTAGAAAGAGAAAGAGAGTAGAAGAGAGAGAGAGAGAAGCCCGATAAGAGCTCCGATCTTCCCTTTCCTCCTCTTCTCCAACAAACTCTTCTATCCACCCACCTCTCCTAACAGCAGCCTCTGACGCACCCTCCCCACCCGACTCCACTCACCCCACCTCATCCTCATCCTTCTTCTTCTATTTCTTCCCCCTCTTCTATTCACCTCCTCGTGGCACTCTCGCTCGTTCTAGCACGCCAAGGTGAATAACCTCGAATCGTGTCGGGTCCTCTCTTATCGCATGTTCGAGCTTCGACGCTTATCGTATCCTCCGTACCAAAGTGTGTACTCGTTCTTTCTTTCTTTTCCCTTTTTTTATATTTTTTTTTGCTACTTTCTTCCTTCGATGTGATACTCTTCTTCTTCTTGTTCTTCTTTCGTTATATTTTAGAAAGAAAATGAAATGATTTTACAATTAGAGTTTTGTCTTTGGTTATTTGCTTGAACGAAAATACAAATATCTATCTCTCCCTCCTCATTTCTTGGTTAAAAATAGTAGGAGGGTATAAATAACTTGGTGGAGTAATTGTGCATATTTTATTTATGATTTTAGTTGTTTGGAACAATCATAAACCTTTCTTAGGAGTTCTTATTTTATATGATTATCGTATTTTAACACTTTTTTCGAGCATTACACGTTTATTCTTAATAAGAAATTGAAAAATTTAAAGCAAGTAAGGGTGGAAGAGAATTATTATTTAAAAATGTATTTATGTTTTCTGAATATTTGAACAAAAAAATCAATTTTTATTGAAGTATAACATGCAATAATCTGCATTTGTTTGCAATAATTCATAGAAAATATTTTCTAATAAATAGGATTCAAATGATAATGAAAGTTTAGTTAAAAATAGTAGGATGGTATAAATTACTTGTTGGAGTAATTGTGCATATTTTATTTATAATTTTAGTTTTTTTAAACAATCATAAACCTTTCTTAGGAGTTCTTATTTTATATGATTATCGTATTTTTACTCTTTTTTCGAGCATTACACGTTTATTCTTAATAAGAATTTGAAAAATTCAAAGCAAGTAAGAGTAGAAGAGAATTGTTATTTAAAAATGTATTTATGTTTCGNATATAACACTTAATAATTTGCATTTGTTTGCAATAATTCCTAGAAAATATTTTCTATAAAATAGGATTCAAATGAGAATGAAAGTAATTATGTGTTTTCTTCTTCTTGATTAAGAAAAAAAAGATAAAAAAGAAAGACTTGTTACTTTCCAGACACGACTATAAACTTTCACTTTTACTCAGAACGTGTATCCCTCTCGTTTCGATCAAACTGAATGACTCAAAAATCTTTCTTTCTCGTATCTTTTAAGATACAATCATCCTATCTTTCTATTCGTTGCATGTAAATATTTATTGATTAATATTCTTTTATTTATTTTATAATCTTTACCTTCTTTTTTTGAAATCTCTCGAATTTCTTATCGAAAGAAGAGTCGTCATGGTCCAGCTGGAAGAAAAGTAAGAGTGGTCCGGGTAGGAAGTTGAGCCAAAGGCAGCAAGTCCGGATGCCAATGAAAGGGAAACACTTGCACGATCTCTCTTTCTTCTTTTAACCAAACCCCTTTTCCCCTTTCTCTCCCCTCCCCTCTCCTCTTCTTCTATCGCACCTTCTCTCCTTTCTTCCTTTTTTTTTTTTCTATAAAACTTTCAACGATAAAATTATTCTAAATTATTTTTATAACACTCGTAATTGGAGTTTTATTATTTTTTTTGAATTTATTTAATTTAAATACGTTTTTATATAAGAAAGTAAATATTTTGATTTTATTGGAATAATCTTCTTGAATTTAAATGATTTATTTGATATATTACTGGTAAAATAAATTGTAGGTTTTGTTTAATTTGTATTAACCTTAAAATAAAAATAAAATTCAATCTTCATTAAATATCCAATAATTCGTAATTAATTTCAATAAATAGAAGTATTTTATTTAGTAAAGAAAAATTACATTAACCTCGATACGAATTTTAAAATAAAATTAAAAATATTTTTTGTTAATATTAAAAATAAGAATGATGATTGAAAATAAAATAGAACGAAAGTGTATTTTTGTAATTAATTTTACGATTTATTTATATCTACTTTTCTAGTCATTTTATATTTTATTTTGAAATCATTGATTTAGTATGAAAATCATTATTAAACGATTAGGTGTGTGGAGATGATATGCGTGAATGTGTCGAGTAACACACACACACCATCAGCTAGAGGGAAATGTAGTAGGAAGTTTACGAAGTAAAATGATGATGGGTCGAAGGGAAAGCGGAGAAGGGTGAGTCTGGGTGGCTTGGTAACCTCCAGGTCAACGACCTCTGACCCACCAGCCAATCCCTCCACTCTCCACTCTCCTCAACCCTCACCACTCACCTCTTCTTCATGTTGGCTTGTTCTAAGTATAATCTTTCTACAAACCTGTCACCTTTTTTCCACATTCTCTTTCTCTCTCTTTTATTTTATTTATTCTATTTTTATTTTTGTATTCCAACAACTGAACAAATTTAATTAGCAATAAAAAAAGATATTCATATTAAATATTTCTTAACAATTTAAAATCATTCTATTTCTCTTTTATTTCCACCCCCATAAATAATTTTCTCTCGTATTCGTACGATTGAAATTAAATTAAAAGTATTATTAACCCATGATTAATCAATGGTTATAAGCATGGTTTTTTTATATATTTTTTAGTGTAGCTTTTAGAACAATCTGGAGACTGTTAGATTAGTAATCGTGTTAGTATAGTGTTGAGTCACCCTGTTTGGGGAAACTACAACGACAACTATGACGTTTAGGATTAGTCATTGAACAGAATTTAGGGTCGATTTATTTCCTTGGTTGTGTTAAGTACCCTAATCATAACTTTGACAGAACGACGAATGGGTATAGGATGTATATATTATTCGGTGGAGGGGAGGAAGGGTAGTGGAGGGAAGGAAAAAAGATAAGTTTAGGTCTTAAGCTAAATATAGTACTCAATTTTCAAGATTTGGTTAGGGTAATGTAAATAATTCTGAAGTAATGTAATTGTCTGATTGAAAGTTAGGATAGTTTGAATAATTGTAGACAAAACTTGATCGATGAATAAATCAATTTTGTGGGAATATGTTTATATTAGATTAAATATTTGGTATTTAATTATTATATTAAATTATATTATTATATATATTATAATATAATTTTAATATTAGGTTTAATATTAGGTTTAATATTAGGTTTAATATTAGGTTTTTTAATTGTTATATTAAATTATATTATTATATTATATATATTATATTATATATATTATATTATATATATTATATACATTATATATATTATATAAATTATATATATTATATATATTGTATATATTATATTATATATATTATATATATTATGTTATATATATTATTTAAATTATATTATATATATTATATATATTATTATTATTATTATTATATTATAAATTATATAATATTTATAATATAATTTAAATAATATAATAATATAATAATATTATAATTTAAATAATATACCAATACTATATTAAAATTTAAATAACAAATTTTGTCAAATATAAAATACAACTAAAAATACACACAATTCTAATAAAGAATTTCTTTAACATTTCATACTTGTGACAACCCTAAATAAATTATTTTAATTACCATAGAATTTATACGATCTCACACGCCTTCCCATATAAACTTATGAACTATGCTACGCAACGTATAAATATATCCGTGTCGAGTGGTTTCTGCGAAAATAGATGAACAGTTGTGGACCATACGATTTAAGGGAACACAGTAGGAGAAGTATGACGAAGTAGAGTTGGAAATGGTGATGTTGATGACTGGGCCATCGACAGAGAAAGAGAATAGTACTAGGAGGAAGTGGAATAAAGGGTGGGGAAGAGAAATAGAATCGGTGACCCAGTTAGGATGAGTGCCTGTACCACCCTCTACGGTCAATGACCTCACGACCTCAGTTCTCATACAATCCTCCCTCTGCTACACGCGTTCCAACCCTTCCCAGCAAACCACCCACTCACCTACGCGTTCCACTTCTCTTCTACAACCTCCCTTCTTCTTCTTCTTCTTCTTCTTCTTCTTCTTCACCCCCCATCTCTCTCTCTCTCTTTTCTCTTTTCTCTTTCTGGTGCATCAACGAACCCACATCAGGGTTTGCCTTCTCGAACAACAGACTCTTCTCATCCAACCCAACCACCCATCCACGCACCCACCTTCTTCCACATTTTTCTTCTCAACCAACCCTCTCATTCCTCATCCCTCATCCCTGATTGCAAAGATTGCATTCGTATTTTTTTCCATCACATTTTTTGATACTTGATTAAACTGTCAAGTATAAAATGGAACAAATTCTCTATTCAATTGTATACATTTCTTGCTCCATTTCATATTTAACCATCTAATATTTATCGAATATCAATTAAATACATTCTCTACTTGGAAATATTTTATTCTACAAATAAGTACCAATACGTGTAACGAGTTAACGCAATAATAATATTTTTTTTTGTTTATAATTATTATAATAAGAAAAAAAAAAGAAGGGTAAATAACGTCAGAGAAGTTTGCCATTCACGTCCTTCGAAACCGGAATGAAATTGAAATGGTTCGTCGACATCGAAGGAGGATAATAATTATTATTATTATTCTTGTTATATAAACTATGTATTCAATAATACTTTTAACTCATTCGATAAGATCGTAATTATTCAGTATTACGTTTTTCCTATGCAACTATGCAATCCGTTGCAGTGTCCAAGTCGTACGATTAAAACGGTCATGCGTCATTAGTCGATATCCCATCGTATAACAGAAAAAAGAAAAATATTAAATAGTATGAAAGTGTATGAAAGATTGAAAGAGTAATAGAAACCTTTTAATAGCGATCTCTTATCATTTTAACACACACACACACACACACACATACACACACATACAAAGAGATAGAAGTATTTATAAATGTTATTTGATTCGGGTCGTACGATTAGAAAATCCTAACTTTCAATAAGTTTATTCTTTTTCTAACAACAGGTTTGTATTATTTTTTAAGAATTATTTCATCTACTGGAAAGTTCTGTCTGTTTCTTTGACAATAATTTTGGATGCTTATCATTGTCATTTTTTCAACAAATATACCTTTGACAAAGATATTTCATTCGTTTTGATAAATAATTATTGCATTTTCTTTTGATTATGGAATATAATTTGGGTATCAAGTATGAAATGAAGCAAAAAATACATGTAATTGTATTGAAAATTTGCTTCATTTAAGTTGTCTAGTATGAAATGAAGCAATAAATGCACGTAATTGGATTGAAAATTTGCTCCATTTCGTACTTGACTGATTTTTGATTGATTTAGAATGATTGATTTGACAGATTTGTTTAAACTCTTTTAATGAAACTTTATTATTTTTTTTTTGTAGGGTTTTTAAATAAAATTCTACGTGTTCCTTCTTCCCTTCTTCCCACTGTTCTTTTTACCCCTTTGACTTGAAAGTGTTTCTTGTCATATTTCACTTTTTTTTATTGTTACCAGTACACCACTCTTTTTTATGGTTTTTTATTTCTTTTAAACACCATTTCAATTTTCTAAGAATTCAAGAAGAAACAGAAACGAGAAATCAAAGATTGAAAGGTTTGATGAATTGTTAAAAAAGTTTTAGTGAAAGGGTTAGTGAAAGGGTTAGTGAAAGGGTTATTTAAAGGGTTTTGAAGTTGTTTTTTTAAGAACGAGTGTTACACTCCATAAAAAATACTTTAACGAAAACATGATTCGAAGAACATAAAAAATAAGAAGAAAAAGATGCAAGGAATCAAAGAATGAATTTGAGAAAAGGATTGGATGGTTTGATGAATTGTTCAGAAAACATTTTTAGTGAAAGGGTTAGTGAAAGGGTTTTAGAGAAGTTGTTTTTTAAAAACGAGTCTTACACACTCGATAAAAAACTTTAAGCAAACGGAACAACGTAAAAAAAAAAATACGAGACAATGAAGGAAAGGGGTAAGAAGAAAAAGAAAGGAACCCATAAAAAAAGGAAGATGCAACGGTGGATTTTATTTTGCTGTTGCCAATTCGAACGTTAGTTTTTTTGTCAACCTTAATCCTTTCGTTGGGTTCCTAAATAATCCTGTAACAAAAATACGAACCCCCCTCTGTTTGATGAAATAACTCAAAGTACAAGATTACACACTTGGAAATTTTATTTATTTATTACATTTTCTTTTTCTTATTTTTCTACAAACCGTCACACGTTTCTTTCACTTTCCTTCGACATTTTCCTCAACCCTTTTTTTTATTACCGAATTCTTTCCCATCTTTTTATTTCTTTAACCCTATCGTCTCGTTTTTTATACTCTTTCCCTTTAATTTTCACTTCTACTTTCTTTCTATCAAAAAAAAAAGGGGGGAGAGAAAACATTTTTCTGTTACGAATAGAAATTTATTTGAGAGATTGTCTTTTTGAAATAAACGAAATGCCATTAGTCAAACGTGTCGTTTCTTTTTTGAAAAGGAAGAATAAAAAGTAACGGGTTTTGCATGTGTATGAGTGAACTTCAATGATAGAATGATTTCTTACATATTTTTGTATACGTGAAAATAATCATAGCAATTATTTGGCATAATTTAGAAAGAACAAAGAATATTTTAAATTATTTTTAATTACAGTATTAATAATAATAAAATATCAGATACATCAAACAATTATTTAGTTAATAATTTTAATCGAATATAATTGATTTATTCATAAAAATAACTTACGTATCATTAGAAATAGAGAACATCTGTTGAAAAGTAGGTTCCTGGTAAGAAAAGTAGGTCAACGATACAANTTAGGAGGGGAGGAGAGGGGTCCTTTTTAAGGTGTATCTGGAATCTCGTTAGATCAGAAAGTTTCGTGTTACTTGATCCGAGTCAGACAGTTATCGTTACTCCCAAACATGCAACGTACAACCCGCACTACGCAATTATTTCTTAACTCCATTTTAGCTGGTCTATTCATTTACGAAACTTCTAACTCGATTATTCTGCCAATAAAATCGAACAAATACTTTCAAATAAGAATTTAGTATACTTTGATTTATACATCCAAGATATTTCTAATTCAGGTAGCCCTCATACAACACGGCATCTTATAACACGGTTTTGTTCCAACACGATAAGAAAATTGCTAAAACTTTTGTACTGCACTGTACTTCTACAATTTTCTTTTGTACTGGCTCTGAATCTCATACAACTCGGTTTCACACAACACGGAATTTTCTAGGAATTTATCTACCGTGTTAGAGGAGGGTTACCTATACTAGTTTATATTAGAAGTAACATCTAATACATTTCGAATTATTTCTGATTTTTATTACCAGTTTTAATCAGTTTTATTAGTTCACCCTGTTGACCAATCTTTCGTTAACCTATTTTTAATTTTCTTTCTTTTTTTTTTTCCTTTTTCATTTACATCCTCGTAAAATTGTTTGTGGTTTATCCCGAAAGAAGTGCGATCGGTATCGCTTACGTAAAGAAAAAAAAAAAAAAGAACTGGGAGGAAAAAAAGGTTATATAAATTATGCCGATTGTGCGTCACACATGTTTTGTATATCTGTATGACTGTGTATATGTGTGTGTGTGTGTGTAAATGTGTATGTGTATGTGTAAATGTATGTGTGAATGTGATGAAGAAATCGTCAACGGCGTCGTCGCGTCCGCGTTCGCGGTTTCTTCATCCTTTTTCGGTTGACGCGTGTGTTTTTCTCCAATCACACTTGCTTCGAGTTTCTTGGTTTTGGACAAAAATATTTTAATACTACTTCATAATTATATCTAATTAAATTACAAAAAAATTAGGGTTTCTAGTTTCTGTTTGTTCTTCTTTTATTGTTGTTTTAAGGGTGTTAAAAACCTTGACGAAAAAATGAGAAATAAATTGTGCAAAAAGAAAAAACCTAAAAAAAGGGATTCAAGGAATATAAAGGACTAAGGATTATTCTGAGCATAGGTTTCCAACTAAAAATGTAGGATCGATTACGGAGAGAAAGGACGCAACTTGTTTATTACTTTGTCCTGGTGTATGTAGGTGAATATTGCTGTATATGTTTCTTTTTAGCGTGCAAAGAGAGTATGATGACTGGTGCACATGCGTTAGTAAGTGAATAAGTGAGTGAGTGAGTGAGTGAGTGAACGATCATCCTTCAAGGCCTCGTGGTTGCTCGTTTCGTCCCACTTTTCCTTCGTGCCCGGTCACTGAACTTTCCCCGTAAAACTTTACCCACCACTATTTTACTCTTGTTGTACTCTACTATGTTGTAAGCTGTTTATGGTTGCTTAAAGTCTACATATGTGTATTCACACATTCGTCAATTCTTTCCATCGTTTACTTGTATTAGACTGTCTAGAATCAAATGGAGCAAAAAACGTACACGATTAAATTGACTATTTGCTCCATTTCATATTTCACCAAGCTCTAATAGAACATGGGTATTTATAGAAACATATTCACGTGTATGTGTGCATGTGTACGTGTTAGTATATCTCTTTTTTTTCACTTTTCAAGATTCCAAGGTATTAAATTTGTCAGATATGAAATGGAGCAAATTTTCTATTCAATCGTGTGCATTTATTGCTCCATTTCATATCTGACAGCCCTAATACCACACAATTGTACACTTACGCAATTACTGTATTACTGTATTACTATTTACTGTAAAGTTAATGTATAGTGTATTATATATAGAGAGTAACGAGCCAGTAATAATTCTTTCAGTTCACGTAGGGAGGCGCCACGAGCCTTTCCTTTCGCGAATTTCCTTCGCAAATTTCTGTCGGCAATGTAGGAAATTCGTACGTACGGTGGTACGTACGTCGATATAATCGCGAGAGGTTTAGTTTAGGATGAAAGATTTGCCGGTTTCATAGATAAAATGGTATCGGATAAAAGTTCATTACTGGCGGCAAATTTGAATTGTTTTCCTTGAAAATATGCGATTAAGTGTTTAATTGTTAATAAAAATTCATTGAGATGACATTGGTTCAATAATTTCTTGCAGTAAGATGCAATAATTTCTACACTGTGTTATATTTCCCTAAAATAATGCAAGACGTGTTAAGAATTTGCGGAGATTGGGAGAGGGTATTTAATGTTTGATGTTTGTTTATATTTTGTATTAATAATTTTTGTATTATTTTTGTTACAGGTAAGTTGAGAGATTACTACTCTTCATCCTAAAAGGTACACCCAACTAACTGTGAGTTAATTTCATTATTAAAATCATCTGCGAAGTTGTACGAGAGAGTACTGTTTATACGAGAGTACTGATTATTACAAAAGAATAATTCATTTGAAAATAAAAGAAGAGAGAGTAGGGTTTATAATACATCCAGGGTGCACTTTAGCTAGAATCATTTCGATCTTTCTAAAAAAAAAAAACAAAGAAAAAGAGTAGAGAACAACTCTTTCGTGTTTTTAGATTCTCATCCCTCAGAGTCCCACCACTCGTTCGCAATTTTCTCATAGAAAAACGGGTGGTAGTTTTTTGAGTAGAGTTATTAGAAGCATAGAAATGCGTTGTTGGTTTTCTGTTGAACTCCCCATGTGTCTTGGTTTGCAATAGAAAAGATGAGAAGAGTTGTGCGTCATCAGAATAAAACACATAACCTATAAAAACAATGAGAAAGTAGAAGAAGGTTCTCATTTCGTTTATACATTCCCCAACTAAAACGTAAGCTTACATTAGCCGGAAATAAAAGGTACCTTTTAGAAAAGTACCAGGCTTGGTTGTTGTTGGTTAGCGCAAGCGCGGGATTTCCACCCCAACAATCCCCCAACTACCCCTCCATTCATGGACACAAACCATTGCGAGTACGCGTGCCTCTGTGGTATCCTTCGCGTTTCCACCGACAGTGCGCCCAAGTAGCAGCACGTTGTCAGCATCTGTTTCGACTATGTCAACTAACCCAAATAATAATCCTGATGATCCTGACACAACCAAAAGGACTATTATATCGGTCAAGTCAAAAGAAGAAATCGAGGAGCTCGGTTCGGTGGATCCGATCGAGTTCTGCAAAAAAGCTTCAGTTCTTCGACCAACTAAATCAACTGTCGTCGTAGACGGGAGGCGTCAACGCAACAACAAAGGTTCGTCCTCCTAAATCCTTTGGAATAAAATGTTACAAATCGTTTATTAGATTGTTTCATTATTTATTAGTTTGAATTTTCTTGGATCGTTTAAAGTGTCCTTTAAGAAGTATTCAGGGAACCAATATTTTTGTTAGGGTACTTGTTTTTTTTTCGTATCCGTTCATTTTTAATCGTGCATATCATTGTCGTCATTTCAGGATAAGAATTAATGAGATTGCTTATAAAATACGTCTTAGTGGATGTTGATTTAGTCATTTAACTGTTAGGTGTGTCAATAATTGAAAGTAATCATCGTAAACATTGGTAAATGTGTTTCTCATTGGACGTTAAGGTTCTTTTTTTTTTTGCGTCGATTTAATGCATTTTACGTAGCATGACCCTCGCTCCTTTTTCTCTCTCCCCCCCCTCTCTCTCTACTTTTGTTGGAATAAGGTTCAACGTCGAGGCTTATCGATTTTTCCTGAAGCAAAGGCTCACGTGCTCGTTGACATTGACATTGTCCGCCGGCGCGGGTTCTGGTATGGCTAAACGCTTCTGCCATCTATCGGGCACGAACTTACACGAGATTCGCTAGAAGTTTCTTTCATTTGCTGCTTGGCGGCGTACCGATCATTTTCAATTTTAAAATATAGGTTATAATTTTGATCAACTCTATAATGAATTTATTGTTTATGTTTGTGGAAAGAAAATTGAAATGGAAAGAAATATTTTTCAAAGTTAGTTGTTTCAAATCAATCCTTAAATCTTAAAAACGATTAATTCCAAAAGATGAATGTTTTTTTTTTAAATCCAATTGAAAAGGAATAATCGTGGGTTTAAAAATTGAATAAATTTTTCATAATTTAAATTATTGTATCGCTTTTTTTTTTCAATTTAAACGCGAATATTTTGAGAGAGAGAGGCAAAGATATTTTTAGAATAAAAAAAAAGGAGAAAATAGAAATAAACGAGCGCGATTATTCGTTATCTCATTCCAAAGCGGTAGAATTTGCAAAGGAAAAAACAATACTAGAGTTAAAAATTCGAACTATTGCGAAACGGTAGGCATATTTTCATTGGATAGATAGTCAGAGAGGCACCGTTAGCCCACATTTTTAATGGAACGCTGTTGTTTCCCAATGGGACTCATTCTAAACGCGCAACGAGGTCGTCGTTGAGTAATCCTCCGTCCTCACTTTATCCGGACTAGAACTACTAAAGTCGTTACACTACAACTAAATATTTACATAAGTATATATTTAGATCTGTACATTCCCGTTAAATAAAAATCAAGAAACCCGGAGATGAAAAAAAGAAAAAAAAAAAATAAAAGAAAGAAAAAAATCGATTAAACAAAGACCAGAGATACCACCTTCCATTTCATAAAGGTCAAAGATGCATACTGGATGAAGTAATTAACAGGGACAGTTGCAATATTCATCGAAGGTTTAACTCCTACCACCACCTACGCAATCTCGATTGGAGAAAAAAAAAAGTCTTGTGGTATTATTTCTTTAGAAAGAAAAATAGAAAAAAATATAAAAGAATTGTCTTCCTTCAATGGTGTCTCAAGTTGCTCTAGTTGACTAGATGTAAGATACGTTGTTACATTTTTCTTGCACTTCTCTCTCCCTCTCTCTACTTTTCATACACAAACACATACACAAATGCACATAAAAGTAAGTGTGGAAATGCTTACGCGAAGTGACTATTAATGCCATTTTAAGTAGACATTCGCGGACACCTGATCTAGTTGGAAGGCTAATCTCTTCTCTGAGTGGCCCTGAGACTTTAAAAAAAAATATAAAAAATAAAAGAAAAAAAACTGTAACACACCGAGATAGATAGATAGATGGATAGAGATAGATAAAGGAGAAAAAGGAGAGATAGAATAACGTAATAATAGATAGAAGTATGCACCAGGACAAGCGTAGTGACTCTCTAAGTATTTCGTAACAAACCACCTCGTACAAAGACTCAGGGACGTTGTTCTAACTGATCGCGAACCACCAGTTCTCAACTCGCAAGAGGTCTACGTCCTCTATCGAGGTCTCTCTTTCTCTCTCTTTCTTTTACTCTTCTGTTAACCCTTCTTTTCTATTCAGCCTCCGTGTTACAACCTCTGCAACTTTGCCAAAGTCTCATCTGTTTTTATTTTTACTAAAACCAAAAATCACATTTTCTTCCAATATTATCTCTCACCACTGTTTTATTTAATTTCAAGTAATTTTAATCAAAATATGTTTCTGTCTAATTGACCTGCAATTAAAATGATTTATTTTTCAAATTAAAATTGAATAAACAGTTAGATTACTTTTGTCTATTATTTATAAACAATTGTTTGAGGATCAACGAATACAGGGTTGTGTTAAAGAAGGGGGAATTGGGGGTAGGTGAGGGACGAAATAAATGGTAGAATCGTGTAAGGATAAATTCTTTGGATAACTTTAAAGATGTTATGAGAAAATGTAAGAAGAAAAAAAAGGAAAGAAAGAGTAATTGGAGACATCAATGACATCTAACTTGCATAGACGATGATTATTTATTACCCGACAATAGTGGTTACTCAGAACAACGGTATGCTCTCTCTCACACACATTTACACACACACATATGTTGTTTTTTCTTTTATATATATTTTGCTGTTGAGATCATGACGCAGCCTTTCGTAATGGACGCGTGTGTGTACCGTTACGTCGGTGCGAGGTAAAAAAAGAAGCAAAGAAAACCAAAAAAAAAATAAAAAATGGTGAGACAAATGGTGGTAAGAGGGGAAAGATGAAAGGTATGAGGAGTACTTACAAGTTGCGTAATGGAAATCACGGAAATCGGTTGAACGAACTAACGATTATAACACATTTTCTGACTATGCTTTCATTCTGATAATTTCTATTTGATAAAAGAATAAATACACACACACACACACATGCACAAATAGGACACAGATATAATTTCAAACTAATACTTTCACGGTATTTTTCTTAATTTTTGTTTGATTAGAACTCGAGATAAAATGAATCTTAAAATTAGTAGACAAAGAGTTGATAATATTTGGTTGTCAAAATCGAGTTCAATTATTGTGCATTGTTTTGCTGAATTTTGTATTTGATAAATGTAATCATTTCACAAATGATATGAAGTGGTTATCTAAAAATTGAGAAAACTTAAAATTTTTAGTGTAGAAATTGTGGTTTTAGAAATTATACCATTTCTATTTCAAATTGGAACAAAACATGTTCAAAACTACGTTGCTGTGTCCTAATTTAAAATTGTCTCAATCTTTGAATTAGTTTCAATTTGAAATTGTTTAATCTCAATTTAAAATTCTTTAGTCCCAATTAGAAGTTAAAATAATATAATATAAAATAAAAAATAAATATTGATAATAATTCTCATTCAAACATTTGAATATTCCAATAAACGATTTTTAGTAAAATAAAATAATTAATAAAAATAAATTTCTGTATGGAAAAATCACATAGTACTAATAGTAGTACTAAGTTATTCTAACAGAGAGTAGTATAATAAAAAAAGAACCTAAAAAAAAAGAAAATCCAATGAGAAATATCTCGAGTAAAAGAAGAACATGTACTTTCGATATAAAAACCGAAAGATCTTGGCTCGAGTTGAGGTGAGAGTGCTTTCACCTTTCTTCCTGCCGTTGTCTTTCTTCCCAGCATATCTCTCTTTCTCTCTCTCTCTCTCTCTCTTTTCTTTCTCTCCTTGACAGCTTTTACTCTCGATCCAGCAACACCACTGCTGCTGCTTCATGGAGAAAGCACCGACGTGCTGCTTTCTCAAACAAACCAAATCCCCATTACACGTACTTCTTTCAAATCTTTTTTTCTAACCTTCCATTCACATTCTACTTTTTAGCCCTTCTAATATTCCCTTTCTCTCTCTCTCTCTCTCTCTCTCTTCCACTTCTATGATCCAACAAAACATGCTCGGTTAAACTCATCGAAATTGCGTAACCGTTAACGTTCCTTTTTTTTTTTTCTTCTTCTACCAAAGCCCATCCGAGTGAGTGTATGACACCATTTCTCTTTTGATTATGTAAACGGCCACGTTTCCAAGGTTGTCCCTCACCACCTTACCCCCCTCTCAATTCCTCTTCTTCTTAGTCTCCCCTCCCACCACTTCTTCTTCTTCTTCTGCTTCTTTATTTCTACTTTTTCTTTTTATAGGAATGGGTTTATCTTTTAGACATCATCAAAGTAACAGCATCCGCTATATGACTAAATCTATTCTCTCCTCCTTTTTCTAAAAACTCCTCCCCTTCCTCCCCCACCTTTTCTTCTTCTTCTTCTTCCTCTTTCTCCTACTCTTCTTTTTACTACTTCATCTTACGTAAAAAAAAAACGGAACGGCCATGTCAAACGGCGTATGGTCGAATTGAGCAACGAGAAACGGGGCCCTGTTTTGGCCGTCACTCGGCCTAAATGTCGGACGGTAACCCCACAATCGAATCAAGGCCAAAACGCAAATACCTGATTTTTATTCAAAGGCTCTTACTTTCGCGTGTTAGATCAAATACTTTGAAAAAGAATCTTATTTGAAGAATTCTTTGTTTATTAATCGATCAAATAAAAGTATTTTTTTTTTTAATTAAAAGAATATTCTTTTACATAAATTTATTTTTATTCTATAAATTAATCAATTGAAATCATAGAAATAGAATAGATTAATCTGGATTTATCTAAACGTTGATGTAATAATGTTTGTTAAATATTCTACAATGTTGCAATGATACATTTTATCCGAGTGATATTTTTACAAATTAATATAAAAGATTGTTAGGTGGTGTAAGTTTAAAAGGAAAAAAAAATATAGAAATTAATTAGATGCTAAGGGTTTGATATTATTAAAATCACGTATTTAATATGCAACTATGCTGCTGCTATTGCGAAAAAAAAAATATAAAAAAAAACAAGAGGGGAAAAATAAAAATACGATCGAAAGATTAAAATGGTTATAATGGTAACGTGGATATAGGCATTTGTGAGGTCAAGGACAATACATGGAGATACAAAAGAGATTAGAATAGAGTTCCGTTTATCATATATGTGTCTGTGTGTGTATGTGTGTGTGTGTGTAATTTAAATAGCACACCATTTTTATACATTAAACACATATCTTTTTACACACGTACCAAAGTAGTAGCATGTATGTTTACTTGGTAACCACATACACACACACACACACACTCACACACACACACACTCACACACACACGTATTATACGTATAGGGTTTACGAGATGTGTTCGAAAAATAATCGGACAACAATCCGCTTTCGCAAGTCGTCTCGGTCCAGCGCAGAAAGCAAGGACGTCAGCTTCGCTACTCAACGGCCTGATTGCGTTTGCCTGACGCCAATGTAATCGCTAAACTCTTTGTCATCATCGATGACATAGACGATTGGTTCGTTCATTTTATATTCCGTTCTTTACGTCAATTAATCTTAAAGTTACTAACAGTCTAGGAAGGATACCACTCATTTACCAACTCTTTCTACTTTTACCAACATCCCTTCTCTTCCTTTAGCTCTCCCTTCTTTTGGTCTTCTAACGACACTCATATTCTACCTCCCACCATGTTACTTTAGCAAAGAACAAGAATTGGATAATCGAATGAAAGAGGAATGAAGTGTGAAGGGGAATAGGTTTCTTGATATGTGTTCTGTTTGATTCTGTTTGTATTTGTAAGTGTAGAAACATAGGAAAAAAAGGGCGCCTTCGCCCTTTCAACGTGCTTAATAGAGGCCCATTTTATCGAAGGTTGACGACATTCCAAAGTAACGTTAACTTGATTGGTAATTACTGTTGAGTTATATTAATAAGATGTAATAGGTACGGTTATATGCTTGTTGGTAGGTGGCATGACTTTATTAGATTTTCTATTTTTCTCTTTATTTTTTTTTGTGGTCTCGTAGTTGTTGAATTTTTACAAACAAATATATATTTTCTTTTTTTCTAAACCACATACACACAATTTACCTTTCCAATCTCACCTAGATCGTTGATTATCAATGATTGAACAGGGAAAGGAAATTATTAAAGAAAAATCCCCCATAAATTGTACAACTATGATTATTATAAAAAGGTAGGGTATGTGAGGGAGATGGTAGAGTAGGGAAAAGGTAAAAAAAGAAATGTATTATTGAGGAATGTGATTCGTAAATTGATAAACAAGTGTATTGCAATGAATTGGTATGTGTCCTCGGTGGTATCTAAATGTTCTATTGCAGTTCACTCTGTGAGTTAAAATATTAGAAAAAAAGAGAGAGAGAGAAGGAGAGAGAAGGAGAGAGAGAGAATGAGATCCCTCAACAAACAGAGCTTGCGCAATATCCGAGAACGCACGCCCTTAATAAAATTTCAGTTCAGCAATGGCCTGTGCTGGTCATTGCCCCCGACCCATTTGCACGCTATATTCCGTTCGTTTCTCCTCTTCCTCTTCCTTCACTTCTCTTTCTCTTTCTCTTTCTCTCTCTCTCTTTCTCTTTTTCTCTTTCTCAGTTATTTTTTTATCCTCTTTTTCTGTTACTCGTTGCTGCTGCTTACCCTTCTTCTCTTCAATTCCTTCTTCATTGTATATATTTTTAATACCATTTTTATTTTACCTACACCTCGATAAACCATATTTAAATATACCCAAGATCATCAAGGTTTTATTAGAAATAATCCTAATTAATTTTAGAAATGAGATTGATCGAATAAAAAATAAGAAATCGTTACCATCCATTATTTCCATTTAATAATAAAATCAATAATAAATCATACTGTGATATTATTTTTAACATTTGAATGTTAAAAGACATTGTAAATTCATGATTATCCTTGATAAAGTATCGTTACTCTTACAACAACATTATATCATTCCTACAACATTTTTCCTCTTCAAACAAATTTTCTCTCATCTCCAAGTTAATCTTTCAACACAACTTCAATACACATTTTCTACATTATTCCAAAGTAAATCAGAATATATGACTAATAAACCGTTACAAAGAAAAAAGAAACCAAAAAAAGAAACGATCTTTACGACAAATGGGTGATAATTTGAAAAAATAACAACGGTCGGTAAGTACGCCCGTTGACCATTCCAAAAACCTAACCTTCGAGCTACCTAATAAATACTTCACAAATCTTCCTCAAAAAAACCAACAAAAAAATAAGAAGAGGTAAAAAAATGTTGAATACATTTTGAAGACGGACACAGACAAGTCCCCATTTAGGAGAAACATTTAAGGCACACGTTCCGTAACGAAATAGTTTCTTGCCCCGATAGCAAAGGCACCACAAGTGCGTTGATACGAGGAAGAGTACGAAGAGTGGCGTGGTGGGGTTGAGGGGTAAGGGGTAAGGGGATTGAGAATTGGTTAGGATATATTCGTAAGCTGGATCGTGAGTAGGAGGAGTAGGATGGAGGGGGGTGAAAGGGGGTAAGGGGGGAGGGCATAGGTCACTCACCGGGTTCTGTGCACCGTACAAGAGTCGCCCTCGCGACACGCGAGATTCTACCCCACCTCCAACTCCTCCAACTCCTCCAAGTCCTCCACCTCCAACTCTTTCACCTCCTCCTCCTTCTTGTTCTTCCTTTTCTACCCACACGCCTTCTCCTCCTCCTGGTTCTTCGTCCTTGTTCTTTTCTCCTGCGGTTTCTCGTGCGCGAATGGTACCCACGTTTATATCCTTGACGTTTCTCCCAGGACACGGCGTGTAACGGAACTGGGCCCCGCGAACAGGACGCACGCGCCAGGATTCTTGTACACCCTCTTTTCCCCTTCATCTTCTCGTTTCTCTACTCTTTCCACTCTTTCATTCCTCTTATTTGTTTTTTTTTACTTCTTCTTCTTTTTGTTATTCTCATCCTGTCGTCAGGAGAATATTCGTCCTATGTTCGTCGGTTTTAATCCAGGATTATTTTTTATAATTTTTCTTTATTGATTTGTAGACTTGTTGAAGAGAGGGTGGAGGTTTTTTGTTCTTATTTGAGATCTTGTATTATTATTTTCGGTTTGATGATTAATTTGATCTCATTATTTCTATGATAAAGGTTCAGGATTGTTGATTATGATGGCGCAAGTGTTTAATTATGGTAGTTTAGATTAAGGTGATCAGGTTTGGTGTGAAAATGAAATGTATGATTTGATTGAAATCGGAGATTTTTTTTTAAGTTGTATCGATTGTGGTTTATACCATTTCTATTTCAAAGTGGGACTAAACACGTTAGAAACTATGTTGTTTAAACTATTAAAATTAAAATTAAAATTAATTAAAATTAAACAATTTCAAATTCAGATACAACACTTTAGAAACTATGTTGTTTAAACAATTAAAATTAATTAAAATTAAACAACTTCAAATTCAGATACAACACGTTAGAAACTACATTGTTTAAACAATTAAAATTAAAATTAAACAATTTCAAATTCAGATACAACACGTTAGAAACTACATTATTTAAACAATTAAAATCACAATTAAAATACAATAAAATTAAACAATTTCAACTTGACACAAAACACATTAAAAACTACATTGTTTTGCCCTAAATAAAAATGATTTTAGTCTCAATTTAAAGCTAAAATAGTCTAAATTCACATATTGTAGTACAATTAGGTCATTCAACTGTTCCATGTCATTGTACCATAAAAAATGAATCAATACTTCCAGAATGTATTGAACCCTATCGATTATATAGAACTCTTTCTAATTAATCTACATCCATCTCTTATTTCTATTTTTCTATCTTCTTTTATTATCAATAGTCAATGACCTAAAAATCAGTTTCCACTGGCCGATAAGCGCGTGCGATAGTCGCAGTAAAAAAAAGAAAACACAAAAAAAGAAAAGGAGGGCACGATGGGGAAAGGGGGAGGATCAGGGGGACCATCGTACGGTGAACGTCCGAAACAGAGAGAACGTTCGTAAACAGTAAACACTTTCGGTTATTTGATGGGTAGAGTATCAGTGTTGCTACACCACCACCACTACAATCATGATTTTAATGTGGTCCTCTTACGAAAGTCTACTACTCGGTTAACTCGATCGTGTTTGGCTGGCATTAGATTCGCATTAGAAGTATTTAGATATACTCGATTCGATAGAACTTGTGTTTGGTTTATTATTCTTTAATTAAAAATAGAACCCAATATGAAATCTTTCAATAATCATTTTTCTTTTACAATTTAATTATTATTTAAATTCTTATCTATCATATTTTTTCTAATAAAAAATCCATATTAAATCTTCTAATTAAAACAAAAATTTATTTTATCCAATTATGTCTTCTTAATTCTTTTGTAATATTAAACTTGTATTATAATATTTTCTTTTCAAATTCAAATAAGACTTCTCTTTGACGGTGTCTTGTATATTAAATAAAATAAACTAATAATAAGTATTATAAGATTAAAAATAATTAAATGGTATAATCATCGGAAAAAAAAAATAAAAATGAAACCCACGTGTAAAAAATAATATTGAAAAGATATTCCCCCAAGTGAGATTTTAAACGATAAACCTTCCTTCCTTTTTTTTAAACGACTATCATAAATCTCCAAACTATAGAAAGGATCGGTTAAAATAAAAAAAAAATGGAGAAAATAGACATTTCAAATAGAAACTGGATAAAAACTTAAGAGGAACTTAAGAAGAACATAGCATGGGCATTGACATTTCGTCACTGTCCAGCCAGGTTGAATAACCGACGTTACGTCATCACTGTACGCGTTTGCAGACTACACGTTTTGGGTGGAGGGTGGGGTGGATGACGATGAAGTAGGGGGAAGTAGAGGGGAGTAACGCGTAAGCGACATGGTCGGGTTGTTGGTGGAGTAAAAGGAGGAGGATTGTAGTTGTAGTAGTAGTAGTAGTAGTAGTGGTACTTGTTTGGTAGTATTAGTGTGTTGGTGGAGGTGGGAAAGAAAGAAAGAAAGAAAGAGAGAGAAAATACACTGTGAGGTCGATCACCTACGTGCGGGAGTCAGTGACACCTTCAAGTCGAGGATGGATGGATGGATGGGATGGATGGTCTTTTTTTTGTACGTGACTACCCACCACCACCATAACCATCATCACCACCACCACTACCAACCCCTTCTCTTTATTCTTTTATCTGTCCTGGTCATTTTGCGAATCTAACAAGTCAACGACAACTTCGGTGATACACGTGGAGTAGAATTGTTGTTAAACTCGTACGTGAATGATCAGAAAACAGTACGATGAGTCATCTATAAAGGAATGTCTGTTCGCATGGGAATGTCTCCTTCCTTGGTGGTCCGGTTCAGTTCTATCCTAGTCAATACTTCAATCACTTCTTTTCTTTTCTCGTTGTAACATTATTTATTAAGAAGAAGATAAAAGGTAGGTTGGTTTTGAAGGTATGCATTAATGGAAAATCGGTTTGGGTCACGAAAGACACCGTTACTGTATGGGGGTATACTCCATGGGATCATATTTCGTTGAGTTTTAATGTATTACTGACCAGTATCCAATTAATTGCATTTATGTTCCTTCATTCGATTTTTAATGTTGACTTAAAATAAATATTTTTCTTTCTTTAAAAAAATATTATTTTTTATGTTGCATTCATAGAAAATTATTCTTTAATAAATAAGAATGATCATGTTTAATATTGCAACATTGTTTCAATGGTGTACGACAAAACGTCACGTGTGAATTTGATGTAAAATAATTGCATGACGTTCTGATACGTCAAGAAGGTTTAAATAATCATTAACAAAACATTTCATTAATATTAAACATCTTTTTTATCCAATGACTCATTTGAAATAACACTTTAAGCAGATTTATCGATAAGATTAACACACTTAATACCATGATTAAAATATTCAATTCAAATCATGTTTGAAAAATAATAAATTGTGTTTTCAAAACTTGGATAAAGATTAGAATGAAAAAGAAATAGAGAAAAAAAATAAAAATAAAATTATTCTCGTAACGAACGGTTCCTTGTTTTCTTTCGTTGGACAAAAGCGAACGTAGCCCGGATCCGTAACTTTTCCGGTCAGTAAAGACCTTGACCAAGCAACGAACTCGAGACACACGCGCACTGCTCCGGTATTTCGGCATGGTTCCTTGGATCTTTCGTACATATACCATACACATATAGAATTATATACACACACACATGTATATATTCGTACTACACACACACAGACACACACACACACACACACACATATACACATGTGTACATGTATTACATACGTGTACATAAATACATGTTATGCACGTGTTTAAGTACTCGTACCTTACATGTATATAGATATGTGTATGTATTTATATACATATGTATATAGTAAAGTACATACGACGAGGCTCTTGACCCGTGACACACAGTCGAGCGTTCGTGATCATGCTCGGTACTCGAGAATACGAATGTCCTTTCGTGGCAACGACCCTGCGAGGACGGCAAACCGAGTTATACCGGTATTCTTATATATTTTATATTTTATATTATATATATATATGTGTGTGTGTGTGTGTGTGAGATATATAAAAGATTAATTACAGATTATGTATGAGTAATAAGAATTTCTAATTAAATGACAGTATATAAAAAAAATATTAATTCTGATATTCATAAGTATATATACATATATACACATATATATATATATGTTAGGTATATGTGTGTGATATATAAAAGATTAATTATAGATTATATATGAATAATAAGAACCTCTCTAATTAAAAGAAATAAATTTATCATACCATTAGCTTGATGTTGTTTTAAATATTGAAAGTATTATCAATGAGTAGTAAAAAAAATATATTAAACTTTTTAGAAACAATTGAGTGTAGAGAATAAATAAATTAATTAATAATAAATTTTGATATTTATTTTTTATACTATTAAATTGTGTCAAGTATGAAATGAAGCAAAAAATGCACGCAATTGTATTGAGAATTTGCTCCATTTCATATTTAACAACTGTAGTATATTTCTTAAAATCATTTATTTTACGATTTAGAATAAATTAAAAAAATAAAAATAAAGATAAAAGGATTGTTTTTTCTTCTTTTTTTTGGTTATATTTAAATTTTTTTACAGTTATTTTTTATTATTCAAATAAAATAAAATACTATTCAGGCATTTGAAGATTGAGTATCATAAATCATTTCTTAAAAAAAAATCATTACACTTATTTCGTTTCTTTTTTTTTGTTTTATTATGTTTCTATGTATAATTTAGAAGGAAAGAATCAGTTTTTATTTTCATATTCCTATAGGCGAGACTCGGTATTCACGGTTGGGGATAACACAACTCGGAAGTTTTGCCATAAACACTTGTTGCTTAGGTATATAAGTGTGTGTATATGTAACTACTATATTTTAACGATAGTGGATAAGTCAAAAGAGCTTACCAAGAGTCGTGAGAACTCTATGTCGATAATCGATTATGCCAATGAATATATATCTTGCTACGAATGTTACCATGGTCAACGATCATTGAATATTTCTACCAAAGGAATTCACCGTTTATGCATCTTTCTTAGAAACTTAGTAACGTGAAATGCATTTTAATGATCCATACAACATTCCCCATCTAAATTCATTTGATAAATAACAAGAAAAAAGAAAGAAACTATAATTACGGATAATTATTAACCAAAGGGGAAGGAGGGGATTGAGGTCAAACTGGGATTGGTATGAGAATAATTTCAAACAAAAATTTCTTTTACGATTAAGTTTTTAATCTAAATGTCAAATTATTTATTTTTTACTTCTAAAGATGTTATATTATTTTTTTCGATGCAAATAAATTTTTTATAGAAATTAATTATGTCAAATTATTGTCATATGTTTGAATTGATGAATGAATTATTTCGGGTTAATTAAAACATTAAAAGAGTGAGTGAATGAGTGAGTGAGTGATTTAGGATTAGTGCAAAGAAATGAATGAAAAATTACTAATAAAAAATTTCATAAAAAAATATAAAAAAAATAGACCGGATGATGCGGCACAGCTCGCTTCCTCGTTCATTGTCGCGAATTCGGTTCGCCTAACTGTAGATCCGCCGGTGCACTAGCCAGCCGTTGGTTGCATCTAGCCAGCCGTTGTACGTGCTCTTGAAGAGTGCACGATGCATCGTGCTGCTTCTTGAACTTTTACGGCCGCGCCTTATTCTCGAACACTTTCCACCGATCAAATGAATTTTATACTGTTTCATTAAATGATTCTAATCATTTATATTTTATATCATTTTAATATTAATTTCATACTAATCTATTGTAAACAATATTTCTATCGATTGACTTATCACAGAAAATAAAACCTACACGTTAAATTATTAAACAAATTTTCTATTCAATTATATGCAATTTTTAACTGCATTTCATACTTAACAAACCTAATAGTACTTCAAATAAATTGGAATAAAATGTAATAACAATTTTATTTATTTTTATTTAAATTATTCTAAATTTTTCTTAAATCCTAAAAATTAATAAAAATATTCTGCAAAAGAATAAATTGTTTAATCCTAACTTACTAATTTAAAAAAAAAGGAGGTCATTGACCCTTTGAACTATTGAATTTGTTTATATATATAAACTAATAATAATAATAATTAAAATAATATAAGGATTAAAGGATAGTGGAAAACTAAAAGATCGATATCACGTATTAGAATCGTAGGTAAATTGTTAGGCGTGTTGCACTTGTGGTTCACGTTCTGGGTATTAGCGTGGATAGTGTGCAAGGGTCAGGTCGGGTTCACTGAACCCTCTCCCCGGCTTATATGCACGTATATATACATATGCGTGAGTGTATTCGTCCGATCGGTGGTGCATCGTACGATCGGCAGTGACTCGCGCGAAGAATGAACAAGAAGAGAGTATGTTGTTTAAGTTTGTTTAGTTTCTTTTACCTTTCTTAGGATAAATTCATGTATCTCACGTTTGTTATTCGTTTAAATTAATAATAATTAATATTATTACAATATTAGTAACATTACATGAAACTAATACGATTTTATTTATTTTTGAAAGTAATTTAGAATTAAACATCAACAATTTTTTCATTGCATGCTGGAAAAGATATTTTAGGTAAAAATATTTATTAAATACAATAAACATTGTATGTGTTTTTAGGTAAGAAGTATCAAAACGGACTATATTTAAATATAAAAATAAACATTTTAGTTGTAAAATATATACCCGCATATGCAATGTGTTAAAAATTGGAGTGCATTTTTAAAAGATTAATTACAATTTGTTTTAGCTTTCACCAATGTATTTTTATTATCAAAAATTTTGATATGTTATTTGATCAACTTGTCAAATGACATGTTTATTGATCAACCAATCTTAGTACAATCTTACAAACAATTATTTATAAACCTTCCAAACTACGATTCAACATTGAACTCAAGTTTAATTGACCAATAATGAAATAGATTTGAAGTTACTGTTCGTTCATTGATTCGCGACGTGGCACCGGTGACCGATTAACCAAATTCGTGCTTGCCTACTTTCGTAGTTACGTAACAACGAGTTCGTTTGAAGTTGACTCGTAGCCGAGGAAGAGGGCCCTCAGGGGACTTACTTTAAACGGGCCTCACGTGCTTACCTTTTCTTTCTTACCACTTCTTCTGATGTTTGCTTTCGGCTTTCCCCACTCCTAAGAGAAAGAATGAAAGAGAAAAAAGAATCTAAACTCTTCAGATGCAACCATGCATCTTACCAACGAAAGTACAACATTAATCTTTCCACTTGCAACTTTTGAGTTCTCGTTTTGACCTCTCCACCCTTCACCTTCTACCCTTTCTCCCAAGTACATAAAACACAATTAAACAACCTTCTCTTTCTTCAAAACTTTCAAGTATTTATATCCAATATTCGTGCATTTAAATTCAATTCAATTCAATTCAATTTCCATCAAACACATATTCAAGTTTCTTAATTTGTATATTTTTTAATCTTCTTTTATTCCATCTCTGATCACACTAATAAAGCTTAGATTACATACTCCATGTAACGTGGGTGGTTATCGGTTAGTCCAATACCCTCAATGCAGTTTGAATTGAATCCTCGTTACAGTGAAATGGTGATCGACTTTTCTACTTACACAAGTTTACACATTCATCTGAATACACGCCTACGTATCCTATATATATGTATATTTGTGTGTGTATCATGTAGGTACATACAAATACATGTATTCGTTCTCAGTAAGCAGATAATGTATGTAACATGTATTTACTTTCTCCTCTACTCTGACTGCTATTGTACTTTGTATCATGAAATTCAACTCTCACGCGCCTCTACCAAAGATGCATCGTGATCTTCTTAGATTTACACACACACACACACACACACACATATATATATATACCTAACCATATTTGAAAAATATGAACCTACTTGAATACAAATCATCCACACAATACTCGTATAATCCTTCAATCACATATCCCAAACTATCCCAGATACTTTTCATTGACATATCAAGTTTTTTTTGAACGAAATGAATCATTGAGTGGGTGTGGAGTGAAATTTTGCGAGGTTACGTAACCCCTGAGAAAGAGGAGGGGGGAAAAGGGGGGGAAGGAGGAGGTACACTTACGTGCACTCAGTGCATAATTCTCTTCTCCCTCCTTGTTCATTCCTCTCGTTCTCTTTTTCTCTCTTATGGCCAGCAACGGACTCCTCTTTTACCCTCCCCCTCCCCTCCAATTCCTCTCCCTTTATCTTCCTTGGATGTGGAGCAATATGGTTGGAGGTGAGTGACCGGCGTCCAGTCGCGTTCAATAACCCTCCCTCCTTCGGTACAACATGACTTGCTTTACCCCCACTCTTAACACTTAACACGTATACTTCCATACCCCCCCTCAATCACCCTACCCCACCCCATACCCCACCCCATACTCCTCCCAACTTCCCTCCCTATTACCCTTCCATATCTCCCACCACCACCACCACCACCACCACCATTGGTTACATCCGAACACTCTCGGAGATTTTCCCCGATACTAGTTGAATATTCTTTTTATTTAGTTTGTTTTATTTTTATTCTTGTTATTTTCTTCCTCTCGAATGTCCTAGCAACTTAACCAACCACCCCAGGAATGGATTCGATTACGCATTGACGGTATGGTAGTAGTTGTTGTTGTTGTAATGGTAGTGGTATTCTACTTGCGAATTTAGAACGGCAGATCTGGAACGTGATCAAGATCAACCGACCGGAACATATCTTCGTTATTCTTTGAAAGAAAGAAATATATTCTTCTAGAATATGTAGTCCAACTAGTAATTTGCAAAAAATATTATCTTTCATTAATATTAATTTTAATTGAAGTTACATTGTATTGACAAACTTGTTATTTACGATTTGAGAAGTTCAAACATTAGTCCCTGAAAGTTTTCGTTTTAAGGTTTCCTGGATTGCTGATAGATTGACGATCATACTTCGTTCATTCGTTCGTTCATTCGTTCGTTCGTTCGTGTTCGATGGCCCGTACGATTGGCCCAATTGGGGTCTTTCGTGTTTCACAGTTAAACATAATGGGTTGAACAATTACGTTCGCGGAAGAATCTCGATGAAGGAAAGTCGTCGTTTACTGTTTCCGTTCTATCTGGGTACATCGCAGTTTGTAGAAATTACGAAGAGAGAGTAAGTGAGTGAGTGAGTAAGTGAGTGAGTGCAATCAGTAAATGCAGATGCAATTCCATTACCAATCTTCTTCCAACGTGTCAGTGTAGTTCACTGTGCTTCCTTGGTTACTTGCGCCACATACTTGCTCGTACAACACCTCACTTCGGGTTCACTTTTACTCGGACCTAAAACTTACTTTCGGAAGTTCTGTCTCTCTCTCTCTCTCTTTCTCTTTGACTATATCTAATCATTTAAATTTATATCAACAATTATTCATTTTAAATAAAAATTAATAAAATAATGATTGAAATATTTAACATATTGGAAAAAATATTTATATTAATTATAAATCAATTAAAAGAATCTAATGCAATATTGTAAATTATACTTAAAAAGATAATATACTTTGATAAAAATAAAAAATTAGAACGTCCTGAATTCATTTCTGTACGAGGTCACCTAAATCTGTTGTCTGACGTAGACATTGATTACTTCAAAGTAGTCATGGTCAAGCATTTATCGTTCGATCGGACAAAACGTATACCAGAAAATATCAATCTTATCTGGACTAAATAAAAAAATCACTGAAGTGGTTTTAGAAGATAATATAAAAGAAGATTAAAAAAGTATCATCGAGTAAGGAAATCCAGAATATAGTTTGATTTAAATCTTTCGTTAAACAATGAGGAATTATCTTTTAATGCCACTGTGAGGATAAGAAGAAGAAGAAGAGAAGAAGAAGGTGGGACACACAGGGCATGCAAGGAGCGTGAGCGTGAACGTGAGCGTGAATGTTTGCTGTTCACGAGGGGGTCGTGCCGATGACCGATCAAAGAAGAGTTCGCGACGTGAATACGCGATACGATGTAACCGTCCAAGGCATACACGGCCACTGACCGAGCAACACTCGAAGCAAACGACAAGCAAACCAACACGACGAACAAGTAACTCAAACATTGTTCATTTCCTCTTACAAAGATACATCAACAATTGTTTCATGTTTAATTAAATTTCATTTTAATCATCAAAATTCCCATTTCAGAAAAATTACAAATGACATTTTCACTCTTCAATAGTCGCATTACTTCCATAAAAGTTTGTCTACAAATAACCTAATAAAGTAGTCACTGATTATCAACAAAATATGTTGTACAAATGTTTAAACAAATATTAACCTAATTCAAAACAATCTTAAACTAGTTGTAAACCACTTAGAATAAATCTATCGAATAGATCGATGACCCTGGGGGAACTCGTCTACGTTTTCTGATCTGCCAAGTTTAACTCAAGTTTCGATTATTCGAAAAGAAGTTGACCTTCTGTTAAATGAGAAAAAACAAGATTTCCGGTGATCAAAATTTATCTAAAGTAAAATAATAATAATGACGATTAAATTAAATAAAACAATAAATAACAAGAATAATAATAAAAGAGAGAGAAGAACAAAAAATCGGTAACGATTTACCAAGGATCGTTGGGGTCTTTGAGCGACAGAAAATAAAGAGTGCGAGTACCGTTAAGATCTCTAATAACGTGGAGGCTCGCACACGCGTATATACCCACACATACACACACACATACACACACACACATATATACATACACATAAATATATAAACGTACTCGTACATGAAGTCAGAAGGGATTGTCTGACGAGCTTACCGGTCAGAGTCACAACAGTTTGAAACGTGCCAACTAGAAATTAATTGCTAGGCCAATCGTAGGAGGAAGAAGGGGAGGACCGAAAACGATTGGCGCATGGTGACCATAAACTATCTGCTACCATATTCGTAATTACTTTGTAACAGTATAAGAGGAATAGGGTATAACAGTAATTGTTCATTATACTTATTACTGATACGATCCCTACTCTTGTTACAACAACTACAACTACTACAACTACTGATGATGATGATGATGATGTTGTTGATGCTACTGTTACTGATTCTGCTGATATTTCCTAACTTGCTTATGTTATTATTGTTATTGTTCTTGTTGTTGTTGTTATTGTTGATGTGATGGTGATACTATTTCAACTATTACAAGATAGACACACTATCATCTCATATTCTTATCCTAACTGTACCTCACCTCTTATTAAAGTTGTAGACTATTATAACACAACAGCAAATCACGTCTTTACGATTCCATTTAAAAACATATTTCATAGTTGGGTACTAAAACGAGTCTTAACTATGTAACATATATTCCTGCAATTTATCTTAGAAGAGTAAAAGAGTATATGAGAATGATTAAATGTAAAGTATCATTTGTGAATTGAAAATTGTTCAATGATGATTAATTATTTATTAAACTATTAAATATATTTTATATTGTGTTATTTTGGTTATAGAAATTAGACATTTAGGTCATCATGTGTTAAATTAATTCTTTGATCAAAATGTGATTAATAAATTCTAAGAAAATAATATTTTTGTTTAAGAATATTTTGATCCATGTTTGGTATAAACGATGATTAATTCAAATAGAAATATTTATTGAAAATGTATTTTCAAGTAGAATTATTTGAATTTTCTCTCTTTCTTTCTCTGATATTGTTGATTTTTTTGTTGATTTAATTTCCGCGCGAGCAGCTTTCGATGAAAAAGCGAGTCTCCTCGTTGGGCTCGTTTGCGAGAGAAAAGAGGAGGTCTCGAAGATTCTCGATTTCTGGGTATCGGCAAAGAGGAGGCGATGAACTCGGTCACCGGGCAACAAACTGCATACCCCACCAACCAACCATCCACGGTTTCCTCCTTTTTCCACCTCCTTTCCTCCTCCTCCTTCTCCTCTTCCTTCTCCTTCTTCACCTCTTCTTCTTCTTCTTCTTGCTGTTGCTGTTACTCTTCTTTCTCTTTCTCATAGTTATTGGTTGCTTACTCGTATGTACGTGCACTTACACACACACAAATACACACAAATACACACAGTTAAACTGACACAAGGAGAAACTGCGACTGAGTTGTTCAGCAACTAACGTCACTTCCTCCTTTGATCCAAGTTGTAATGTAACTCTGTTTAAAGTGTTTCTCGGTGGGCACTATCAGCTTGACCGTGAACTCTTTAAAGTGATGAAGGCAACAGCGTTACCAACCTCAACGATTATTCGAACAGCAACAACCTACCTTTTGCTACACGTACACATCTTACTCTATTTCAAAGATTTAAACCATTATCCAATTAATCAAATTATTATTTATATATTTTAATTAATATATTAGGTGTACAAATAAGTTTCCGCCATTCTTATTAAAAAATTAAACATTTGATGATTTTAAATGATATAAAATTGCTTGCTGAGTTACTCCGAATATAAGTGCAAGTTTTTTTTTGCGTTTGGCATGAATTTTCAACCAATAATGTTTCCAATTCTGCGTATTCGTACATTTTCACCCTTCCCTTACATATTTTGTCTTCAACGTCACAGTCTCCGTTTTTGAACTAAAAAAACCATTCATGAAACTTCTCTAACTTAAAAAAGCCTTGAAATATGCTTCCACAAACAATCGATGCTCATCAGATGTAGATTTCTTTAAATTAAATAATTAAATTAAATAATAAATAAAATAAATAATAAATAAAAATAATAAATAATTAAATTAAATAAATAATAAATTAAAAAATTGATCTTTAAATTAAATAACATAAAAAGCCATATTTTGTTGTACGGTGGAAACTTATTTGTACACCTAATACAATATTATTGAATAATTATCATAGAAAAAAATAAGTTGGAATGAAAATATAACTTTGATATCGTAGTAGAATAATTTTAATTAAATTTTTAAATATGTAAAATAGTTGAGACACGACGCCTATGGTTTCGGTGACCTAACGACACGATTTGTGTCTGGTCACATCAGTAATTTCGTGACGAGTTACGACTACAACCAACAAGGAAGACAACGATGACGTAGCTTGTTTCTACCTTTTCTACTATCTTTCTTCTTCCCTGAATGTACAGTGTGTACCTTCTTTTTTCTACCTTCTTCACCTTCACCTCCTCTTCTTCTTCTTCTTCTTCTTCTTCTTCAAACGGATCGTGTACGTGAATATACTCTTACGGAATAGCGGTTCCTCCCGCGTTCTGTAACGACCTCTGGAAACTTCATTGGACGTAAAATATTTTCTTTTTGATATTTTAATAATAAATATCTTTTTTATTGATTTATTTATGAGGAAACCATCATTAAACTTTGTAGATTTTTAAAAATAATCAGTTTTGTTAATCAAAAAATATAATTATTCTAAAGAAAAGAAAGTTCATTTGATTTAATTTCTTGAAACTTTAACACACACACTCGTAAATGTTAATTAATATTATTTATTTTGATAAATGAATATACGTAGATTCTCAACCCTTTAACAGGGTTGTGATTCAAGTCTCGTTGAGTTTACTTTTTTTTTTAAATAATTTTTGTCATCATCGTCAAGTATGTTTTATTTATTTCCATAAAAGAAATTCAATTGACCAAAGAGTAAGTGAAGAAGTTCTTTAAATTGAGATTGATGACACAGATCGAACACGGTTACTCGGTCAATGACCTCACTGTAAAGAAAAAACCCAATAACCAACGTACCACCCACTTTCCCAAACAGGACAATCCAACAACCTTCGAGATTATTCCATTTTAACTTATTTTTTTGTTTCTTTCCATCGAATCCACGGACGTAAACAAAAAAACACACACATACATACACAGAGAAAGAAAAAAAGAGTAAAACAATAAAGAAGGAAACGGAAGTCCTGTTAGTTGCATCGAACGACATTGAAGGGTATAAAACAGTAGTAGCAATCGAGAAGAAAAGTGCATTCCACTGAGTTTGAGTGGAGAGTTTTCTCATGAGAGAGTTCCACAGGGAAATATCGTTTTTTCTCTCTCTGAACATGCGAATAGGTGGAGAAGGGGAATAGAGGAAGAGAAAAGAAAGAAGAAGTACTACTCAACTATTAAAACAGACAATGCTGGAATTCGATAAAATAGGAGAAAAGGAAATGGTCAGTCAGATGAACAGTGTGCATTCTACTCTTGGAACAAATGCATTTTATTCGTGGATATGAGACTCTAATTAAAAACTGGTTGGGTACTTTAAAAGAACATGAACGTACAAATAAGAAGATGAAAGATGAAGATGAAAGATGAAGAAGCACGCATGTTCGATTTAATCGTAATTATACGTTCGATAGAACACTAAAAGCTACTCAATCATATAAATAATAATCCCTAATTAATCAAACAAGAAATAAAATCTTAACCCTAAGAAATATGTTGCAAAAGATCTATTTTCTTATCGAAAAAAAAATTATTAATCATTCCAAAGTAATTCAATTATCACCCAGTGAACACAAAACGTTAATATGACGTACGATTTACGTCATTTTTGATAACATTTTAATAACGAATACTCACAAGGTGTCAATTTTCCAGAACAAAAAATGTTAAATGACGTACAATTTACGTAATTTTTGAAAAATTACGTTTTGTGTTCACTGGGCACTCATTCATTTTTTGAAACAATCACCCTAAAATTAAACCACGTGTAATTTGGATCAAAATAGTTGACAGAAAGATAAAAATATTGTTTGATAATTGATTCTAATTTTAGGGAGTGTAAAGGAAAATTGTGTTGTGTTATGTTGTGTTAATTCTTAAAAAGGGTTGGTGGGTGAGTGGAGGGAAAGGAAAGGGGTATCCAAGGAACGGTGAAAAAGCTTCCCATCGTAACAGTCGTTGCTGTTGTTGGTACTCCTCTTGCTGCCGTTGCTACTCCTCTTGGTACTGCATAGCGTTGTAAGTTGACGTTCCTGCTAGTGTGGGTTACCTGGTTAGTGACCGGCCAACCGAGTTCACTGGCATCGGCCCTCTTCCAGGTTGGCTAATCTTACGACGAACGGAGAACGCCTGCTTACTTGCTTGCTTGCTTACTCGTTTGCTCGTTTGCTTGCTTGCCTTGATTCGTTTCTCTTCCTTCTTATCCGTTAAAACTTACTTCTTCCATTTCTTTATCTCATTTTTACACATTGAATTGTGTTTCTATTTGATAGGAAATTCACTTACTATTAATTGAATGGTTAATTATTTATGAATATGATTCATTTATTTATGACTTTCTTGTTTCTTCTTGGTTCTTGTTTTTGTTGGAATGACGATGAGAAAATGTTCAACAAGCTTTTACCTTTGAATGATTTTAAATATAAATAATTGAAATATATCTGTGACGTAATACAGAAAGGAATCTGTCTTTCTAATCAGCTTGGAACTACTGAAAAGAACGTGATTATGGTTACAATGATAAAGTATACTTTTCTTCAACACCGATGACGAACCTTCTATCCTTTTTTTGTATAAACTTGACTAATCCAACCGAATGACGCATCGAAAGATACGCTAAATGATTTGCTAAACGATTTATTAAACGATTGGCTAGTTTTTTGAGATACTTTTGTTTTAATAAACTTGTGGGTTGCTAGAAACATTAGTTTCTTAATATTTGAGATTTATTATAGAAAAATTGAACGTATTATCAGTGTTTATATTAATCAAATATTATTGGATTTAATTTTGAAGTATACTTTTTTTTTAATTTTAATTTCAAAGACTACTTATCCATACACTCAATCGTATATTTGAGTAACTTGTCTGTCTCTTGAATATATTTAGTATTGAATATTTTTCTTCTTCATTTTGATTATGCATGCCAAATGTTCTTAGAATTACATCAACGAAAACACGAGGCGGACCTAACCCGATGACGTAAAAGATCATTCACCTAGCAAAACTGCGCAGGTGATTCCTACGTGTCACGATGACAACGAACTTTGCTGTTCGATGTAGGTCAGAAAAATAAAGATCATCGCGCCTACCGGGAGTGTACAAGCTGGAGAAGGTGGTGAAGGAGGAGGAGGAGGTGGTGGTGGTGATGGTGGTGGGATGGTGGTGTTGGACTACGTTGATCGTCCAAACGACGATCGTATATCCGTTGTCCTTGACACGAGTCTCTGAGTCAATGGACAAGAAGAGGATAAAGATTTGGCCTTTTTTTTTCATCTTCTTCTTCTTCCTCTTTCTTATTATTAATTATTCTTTACTCTTTTATTCAAATTTCTTAAGATTTTCTCCTAAGATTTCTGACAGTTAATGGAATAAATTTAATTTAATACAATTCATTCAAAGAATTGTGATTTTTCTATTTCTTGTTGGTTGAAAGAAAGTATGAAAATTGTTAGAAAGAATAAAGATTGGTTATTTTCGATAGAAAATTGTACGAGTTGGTTAAGGTTGTGGTAAAAGTGGAGAAAAAGTTGTAGGAGTAGAAGGAGAAGGTGGAGGTGATGATTGTAGTGGTGGTGGTGGTGGTGCAGTGTACACCAACCCAGGGTCGACGTCCGACAATTCTCTACGATCGTTATGTCATTCATGGTCTTACGTATGCACCTAAACCAACTACCACCTGACTGGTTAGTTACAAGAATAGTTAACACCTTTGTGGTACTTTTCTAAACCTTTGTTTAACAGAACAGTAAGAGTACTGTTACACGTGCTCAGATCCAAGTAACCAATTATTTCCAACAATATTTGGTCATATCTAAACAATAATATTAGGTGTACAAATAAGTTTCCGCCGTTCTTATAAAAAAATTAACCATTTGATGATTTCAAATGATGTAAAATAGCTTGCTGAGTTACTCCGAATATAAGTGCAAGTTTTTTTTTTGCATTTGGCACGAATTTTCAACCAATAATGTTTCCAATTCTGCGTATTCGTACATTTTCACTCTTCCCTTACATATTTTGTCTTCAACGTCACAGTCTCCGTTTTTGAACTAAAAAAAACCATTCATGGAAACTTCTCTAACTTAAAAAAGCCTCGAAATATGGTTCCACAAACAATCGATGCTCATCAGATGCAGATTTCTTTAAATGAAATAATTGAATCAAACGTTCCAGCAAATGATGCTTATTCGGCTCAAAACTCGACATTTTCGAAGGAAAAAAAATATCTGTTATCGATACAAAATTACTAATATACCAAAATTATGTTGTCGAGAAATGTCAAACCCTACGATATGACGTTTTACATGAGACAATTTTAACCATTATTTAATCATAAAAAGCCATATTTTGTTGTACGGCGGAAACTTATTTGTACACCCAATAATAACGAATACTCACAAGGTGTCAATTTTAAGTTTTAATTTAAACAAAAAATGTTCACATTGATATTACCTGTTTTGTTCTATATTAGTTGGAATTTTAATAATGGACTTGTGAAGAGGAGAATGAGGAGGAAGGGGTGGGAGGGAAGGGGAGTATAAACCGAAGAAGAAGAGTGGATCGTTTTGCCGGGTCATCGTCCGCGGAAACGGAAAGGCACCTCGCAAAAGTGCTCTCGTATCGAGGAACGCTCGTGAAACGGGGTGGGGTCAGGCTCAGTGAACTCTCTGCTTTGAGTCATTTCGAGCCTCCCTCTTTTTCTTTTACTTTTTATCCCTCCTCTCTCTCTCTCTCTCTCTTTCTCTCTTTCTTTCACCGCTTCGACACGCGGCATGCAAATTATCCTCTCGCACGAGACCCCTACCCTTCTCCCCCTTTCCTCCTCTTCCTTCTTCTTCTCGTCTCGTTTTTCCTCCTCATCTCATCTTCTCATTCCACTATATTTCTTTATTCTTTAGTTGCACATGTACACACACATATACATGTACATGTTTTATGATTGTACGATGTTTCCACTTGACGATATGATTCATATTAATTTTCCAGAAGATAGAACATTTTGGGATGAACGTTTCCTTGAAAAAACCCTATTGGCACGTTCTATTCGTCAATTTTTGCTACAATCTATTTTTTTGGAATTATTTTTACTATGTTTGATTATGGTAGGAAAGTTAATAGAAAAGTAATGAATTAAACGAAGGTTTTTGAATTTTGATTACAACAATGTTGGTCAATTAAATGTGTGTGTGTATGTGTGTGTTTTTTTCACAAATGGTAAAAGTTTACTGCTGTTTGAATTGAAAAGAAATCTCATCTAAAATAACCCATTTATTTACTTATATTCTACTAAAAAAGGGAACTGCAATTAAATTCCAACGCTTCCGTAATTTTTCCCTTATAAATCCTTAACTTTCAACTACACCTATTTTTCTACTTTAAAGTAAACTATACCTAAGTAGTTAAAGTGAAATTTCTAATTACACCATCAAATAAATTAACAGAAACTGAAATTGAAAATAAATTTCGAAAGAGATAGAAGAAAATGAAGAAACCATCTAAACAATTAGGAATACAAACGATACTCTTTTTAGAAAAAGAAAAGAAATAAAAAAAAAATGATTTCTGAAAATGTGTAATAATTCGAGTTGAACAACTGTTGGATGACTGTCGATCTCACGTGTGAGACTCTGGGAAAGCTTTGATGGTTGAAAGAGACGATAATCGTTCAGGTTCGCTTGCATCTCACCCTTCCTGCTCGAGTTCAAGGACACTTCAGTGGATCTCGATCGAGAGGAGACAAAAGAGCAAGTACAACCAACCAACCAACCAACCAACCAACCAACCAACCAACGAAGCAACCAACCAAGCAAGCAAGTAAGAAAGAAAGAAAGCAAGTAACCAAGCAAGCAAGCAAGCTTCGGGACGAGGAGGGAGGGATTGAACAGGGTAATGGGGGAATACAGGGGAAAAGGGGGGAAAAGGGGGGTGGGGAAATATCCGTGCAAGGAGTCGTAAGGATGTGTAAGGGCAGCCGGGAGCGTTACACCTAGGTAGGGCATTGCACCGGTGCGACGTGCCGTGGAAGTCTTTGCCCGCTGCAAAGACTGCAAACTGCGAGCTGCATTCGCGTAGCCGCGTGCAGTGACCCGCCCTACCGTTAGGACGGCCCCGAGGATTCCTCCTCCTCCTCTTCCTCTTCTTCTTCTTCTTCTTCTTCTTCTTCTTCCTCCTCTTCCTTCTTATTCTTCTTCTTCTTTACTCTTCTCCACCCATATTCTCTTCTTCACCACACTCCTTTAATTCTCACCACCCTTAAACCTATTTCCAGAATTCCTGTTAACCAAAATCAGTTAAATATCCATTTAAAGTCAAACAGAACCCTTGTTAATGAAATCATGAATTAGATTTAATTCTGTTCATTGGGATAGGGATTGTCAATCATATTTGATTGACAGGGAGTACCATGAAGGATTGGAAGAGAGTGTAAGAAGAGAAAGGTGAGGGTGGTGGTAATGGTGGGAAGTGGATATCGAGTTAAAAAGAAAAAGTAAAAGAAAGTTGATCGATTAACAGTGATCGGATTTTCAGTTATCACAATTCGTCGGTGTCCCTGTTTTGAGGTGTTCGGATGAGACTGCTGTTTGCAGGTGCTGAGAGGAGAGGTTTTGAAAGGAGGTGGTTAAGAAGGAAGAGGAGGAAAAGAAGGAGGTGGAGAAGCAGGAGGAAGAAGAGGAGGAGGTCAGTGACCGTTTGGCGAGCTGGTAGGGGTCGGCGCACTCCCAAGATCGGCGCGTGTGCACGTGCGTGCACGTCAGTGCAAACGCGCAGCGGTGCACTCGCTGCACTCCCACGTCGCTATGCAGTCCCGTAACATTCGCGGAAGCCGCCTGTTCTATCCCCACCAATACCAAACCAACACCAACACTCTATCAAACCATCAAACCATCACCACCAACCACCTTCCCAATACCCGCCTCCTCTTTTGCTCATTTTCCTTTTCTGTGTTCTCTTCTGTTCTCTTCTTTCAGTATGCCGACCATTTCAAACTTGTCTTTAAAACCATTCTTGGACTGATTTTGACTTAGCAACCATTCCTTTTTACAGTCCTGTGACCGACCTTCCTCACGCTGCTAACCAACTTCAGTTTCTTTACATTTTCATAGATTCCAGCTGATAATTATCAATTATTTTCATACTTATTTCTCACAATCCTTAATCAAACCCCATAATCTTTATTGGGTTACTTAAAAAACATTTAGAAAGTTTGTTATATTCACTGGATTCTGTTTTATTTTAATTTGAATATTAATTAGTCTACTTTGTCAATGTCAATTTCCAAATTCAATCATAGTCATCATCATCAGGAGTAGTAATCGGTAAATGAAGTAAGACCGATTACGTAAATGATTAATCATTCATAGCCTGATCTCTCTCTCTCTCTCTTTCTCTCTGTTTCTCTTTTTATCTTTCACGTTTAATCGTCTGTGGGTCAACGCTCGGAAGACGTCTCGTCTCACTCAACGTCCATTGTCTCCTTTGCTCGAACGCTCAAGGACTGCACGCTTCCTTCTTTTCAAAGCTTCTCTCGCGGTTCTTGGGATCGATGACCGTGACTTAACAATCTTTACTTCTAACTTCCTACTTCCCCCCCTTTCAAATACACCTCATCTCAATCCCAGTTTCCCATAATCCTTCCTTCTTTCGCCCTTTTACATTCATTCGTTTTGGTTACTCAATGTGTGTCATTTGTTAAATGCAAATTAACTTTGGGTTTCAAAGAAAACTTGATTTAATTTGATTTAATTTTTTCCTAAACCTCCAATCATCTTCCCAACTTCCCTCCACCTTTGACGTCAGCTAACATTTTGTTATTTTAATTAAATTTATTTGGTAATAATTTTGAAATCCTAATATTCCCCTTTTTCAAAAAGCAAAGTACTTTTTCGTAAGCCCTGTTAAAAGCTCTGGGTTAAGATTAACCGAGCCCGTACGACCTTGCAATTCGGCGAAGAGTAAGGTCGTCTTTCAAGACGAGACGAGTATACTTCCTCTACCTTTTCGAAGCCATCCAGACTCTTCCACCAACACTACCCCCTTAACACTCTTCAAATATAATCCTTGGAGAAATTTCTTCGATATTTTTCTTTTAAATCAAATTGAACTTTTTGACAATTTACTTTACCTGTTCTTATTTTCCAATCGATCATCGTTTATATATTCTTTGAAATATATCTGTCCAGATAAAAAATGATTTATAAGAAAATATACAAACGTAGTGATTCGTTTGGTTCATTGACTTTCAACCTTGGTAATAAAACTTAAAAACATGATATCGGTTATCGGTGTTCTCAAAAAAAAAAAAATGTAAACACGGGTTATCTCGAATCGTTAGATTGGAAAAAAAAAAAATTGTGTCACGATGATACGTAAGGTGTATCATTTATCTTTTTCAGTGTTATGATCTTTTAACCTTTCGTTTCAAGTGGAGGGTAACGTTTATCTTTAATTATAACAAATTCAAATTAATTTATTGGTTAATCAATTGTATTGTAATTCATTTAATATCAAAGTGTCAATACACTGAAAATTACGGAATATAAAATGGAAAAAACACAGAGGGAGAAGGTATTTTAAAAATAGATTAGAAAAAGAAAGGTAAATTGTTGGAGGAAAATTCTTATGGATGAGGATAAAGAAATTTGTATTTTTCAGTTTCTCTTTTTCGTTTCTTCAAAAAAAACCTCAAATAAGGTTTAACAAATTTATTAACAAATTTATTTTCATTATTTAGTTGATAAAATATTTTCTTAAAGTAGCTTACCCAAATTTTGATACAGAATTGTACAAAATACTTTACTCGGTATGACAAATACAATTCACAAGAGTATTGTTGTTGTTGTTGTTGTTGTTGTTGAATGGAAGTTCTTAAGAAGAGAACAAAATCTGTTCGATTCCTTAGGTTTTCTCGAATGGTAGTACCGTTAACCGATCTTTCTCTTTGGAAAGTAGAGTCCGGTACAGTTCGGTTTACTCTAAAACAATCTTTTAGATAAGAATTTCAATTAGATAATAATACTAGAATTTTTATTAAAAGAACAAAAAAAAACAAACGTTATTTCCTATACGGTAAAATACATACAGAAAGTTCAAACGTATAATCTGTCTTGCATTACCATAAAATTAAAAAACTGGTTTGTTTAATAAAATTTCTTAGTTTATTAACTTATTTTGGCACATATATTCGTCAAACACAGGTATCTGGTCAAATAGAGAGAGAAGTGTATTAGAAGATTAGAAATGAATTATAATTTGATTAATTATTAAAATACATACATCACACACACACACACATACACATACAAATATACATCTACATCTACATTGTGTACATATATATACACATATACATATATATTTATATTGTATACACATATACACACATGCATCTGCATTGTATACACATCTACATTGTACAAACATCTACATTGTATACACATATACACACATACATCTGCATTGTATACACATCTACATTGTATACACATCTACACACATACATCTACATTGTATACACATATACACACACACATCTGCATTGTATATACCCAATTATACGTGTATGTTTGAAAATTTTATGATTCTATACAATAGTGCATCAGTCCTTGGATCAAAAACCCCTTTTATGCGAGTATAATCTAAACAAAAACTGTAAGAATATGTAAAGTATTGGTAAAACCTTCTTTCGTATAAATCATGAAATTTTCAAATAACACCCACACATACAATCAGCTATACACAATACTTTGGCATTTATTAATTGTAATTTTGAATATTACAATAATTTTGATAAACCCAAAACACAGTTTGAAGTTTTCACTTCTGTCTCTTCGTGACTCTCCAGATTTTTCTTTTATTAATCTAAATTTAAAAAAAATGGTTCGACTGCAGTCTTTGCTTGGACCTCGTCTTACTTGTTAGTCGTAGTCGTTGGTTTAGTTGAAGTATTTGCTATAAACGACTTGCACCTCGAGAAGTAGCAATGCGAAACAGGACAACTCGGGGCCGCGGCTAGTAGCACACCGTATTTCTCTCTCTCTCTCTCTCTCTCTCTTTCTCTCTTTCTAGATTTTCCATCTCACTCGTTCTTCATTGGTCTCGTTCTCCTTCGCCTTGTCTCGTCCCACGAAAGATCTATTTCTCTCTTCTTCGGCCTTTTACCATCCTCGTTCAATTCAGGGTCGCTCGAACACGATCAAGTTCAACGCCAACGACGATTACACTCCTCTCTCTCTCACACACAAACACACACAAACACACACACACACACACACATACATACATTTTACTAGAATATATCTCTTCTTTGCAAATCCCTTCTCATTTTTTTCTTTGGAAGATTTACCCTTGTCCTTTTTATTCATTTTTACTTTTTTCTTTTCATCGTATTTATCCTTCAAACCACGTTCGATTTTACATTTTTTATCAAACTTGACCAATGTTCTTTTTTATATATACACATTCAAATCAATTTTATATTACTTTACTTACTTGATTAATCATTTTTATTATAAACTTCTTATTTTCATGTTTATTTACCGTTCATTTTTATTTACAAAATCGGTTTAGGTTGTTTGTAATTATTTTTTCATTTCTATTAAAAATTGTCAGAGTATTGAGAATATATTTTCATTGCAATTAAAATTTTGGAAAAATGACTACTCAGAGTTTGAAAATTTCTATCATCAATAGAAACAACGAATTTCTTCTTTCTTTTCTATTCAAGAGTAAAACAAACAAAAAAAGAAAAATAAGAACTAAAATTCTGAGTAATAGTAGAAGTAGTAGTAATAGCTCGAGAGTGATTTACAAGCCATGGAAAATCATTCACGCGTGCCGAATATGAAAAACGTTGTTGAAAGAACTTGAGAAATAGTCATAGAACGGTTTTGCAGGTCGTTGCAGAGCAACTTGTTCATCGAGGGCAAAACGAGTGGTGGTAGTTGGAAAAAGAAGGGGAGAGAGAGAGAGAGAGAGAAGAAAAGAGAAACAAGGAGATGGTAGAGGAATAAAACAGAGTGATGGTGTGGTGGAGGGGGGGAAGGGGGAAATAGAGGCGCCAGGAGAGAAATTACTTTTTCCATTTTTCTTTCGAAGCATTGCTCTAAAACAATTTCCATAGCAAGTTTACCAAGCTTCTTCCACTACCATGTTTCATATCCTACCTTATTTTCATTTTTCTCATCGCTTTCAACTCGATCTAAATTTAAAAAAAATAAAAACACCCCAGTAACTGTATTATTCATAAAATGTACATTAATTTAACCATTGTAGTAAATTTGACAATTATTTTTACACAGTTTCAATCAAATATACATCAATTTATTTATTAATCTTATCTAAAAATTCATTTAGGGTTAAATTAAATTCATTATTTTTTCGATAGATCAAATAATTTCACATTTAAAATAAAATTCTTTTACTGTTTTTTGTTTAGTCTATTCAGTTGTGAGTTACAGGTTGTTTAAATATACATAAAATATAGAAATAGAAAACATCTGTTCGAAAGTAGGTCACTGGTAAGAAAAGTAGGTCAACGATACAAAAGTAGGTCTCAGCTGTAACAAATGTATTCAATGTGTTGATGTAGGTTAAAGTACAACGTGGTTCTATTGGTGAATTCTAGGAAATTCGTTAAATATGAAATACACATAGAAAAATATTCCTTAATAGTCGGCTTAGACGAGTGTTCAATCTTTTGTTTACGTTCGTTTCTCTCCGTCACTCTTCGGCAAGTGTCGACTACCAGAACGTTGTCATTTCGTCGTTGAATTTGTATTTGACCTTCGTGTATGTTCGGTACTTGTCGATTATTTTCGTAACTACTTTTCATAATAATCGTTAGTCTTCTTCGAGTATCGGAAGGTGTAACAACGATAATAATTAAACATGTGATTTATTTCACGTCTTGTCACGCGTGAGTGTATTCTTCCTATGCAAGTGAGATGCATATGTGAGTCGAGTGTGTGTGTGTGTGTGTAGTGCATATATGGACACTTGCAGTTATGGATATGGATATGCAGTATTGGATATAAAAAACACTATACATGTAAGCTAAGCTGATCATAATTTTGAATCATTTTTGACATTTGAACACGCGTGATTAGGTTTAGTATCAAACATATTATATGAATCATTTTCGATACAAAATATTTAATAGCTTATCGTAACGTTGGAGAATTTTATTTTTAACCGTACACTATACGAACGTGTTCGTAATTCACAGAAATATCTTTAACTGCATTCGTAGAACTTGAAAAAGTTTTAAAATATAATCTTCTGTTAGATTTATTTCATCAAACTGATACCCTAATCAACTATATCTCGACCTGTAACCGTTCTCTTATTTTCTTTTTTCATATGCAAACACTTCTCGACATGCTACCGATATCCTAAACAAACACACGTACACATTCAAGCATTCATAGTTCCATTGGTTCTTATCAGACACACGAAATCATTCTCTTTCTTTCTCTTTCTCTCTAATTCTATTCTCTATTTTATCAAAAATTTAATGAAAACACTTTAATGAATCATTGTAAAATGATTACACCTTTACCAAAATTTAAATTAACGTGTCAAAAATATATCTCACCAAAATTTCATTTCAATCCAAAGTATAAAAGTGTACCTTACATTTACGATAAAAATATACATGTTCAAATATTGATTTATTTATAACATAAATGTATATAAATTTCTTATCTCGTAAAGATTATTTATTTTTGGTATATTTTTATTTTAAATATTTTCATCCTTGACTAGAAATTTCCTATAAAATTATTTTCTAATTCGAACAACCAAATATCTTAATTTAATGATAGTACAATTTATTTATTCATACATTTCAATGTTATTTAAAAATAACAAAATGAAGTAAATTAAATAATCGAGTGATTCAGTATTGGAAATAGAACAGTTTGACAATTTTATTAAAGGAAGTTCAGTTCCTTGAGGGGTCATTTAGGGTAACCAATGAGGTTCCTTTTATTAAAAAAAAAAAAATAGAAAGAAGAGAGGAAGTAATGGTGGGCGTTTTCTAAACGAGTGCAGCTGCTTCTTGTTGTAATCCTCTTGGTAGTCATAATCATCAAACTGGCCAGTTGCTGTTACTCAAATGCACACTGCTTGCATGCATGCATGCCTTGCTTGCAGGCCAACGTAACTCTTTTCCTTTTTGGTGCCCAATCCACGTAACACATATTCACACACAAACCCTCACACACACATACACACACAAATAGGAGTATATATAATACGTAAATGTGTAGATATTTACATAGATTGTATCTTGACTATACACGACTAAAGAAACCTACGAGTCATGTATCTGTGTCAACAGTGTCTCGTCTACGTTTCGGTTTTTTATTTTTCATTTTTTTCCGGTCCTGTTTTGGAAGAGAGTCAGAGAATCAAAAAAATACAACCTAAAAGTCTATCGAAAGAAAAAAAGAATAAAAATCTTTACGTAACACACTTGATACCAATCGTTCTGAAATCGAGAGCATTTATTCAGATTCTTTTAAAGTGAAATCGATCGAGTAAGAAGGAATGTGTTCTTTCTCTCTCTCTCTTGACATGATTTCACATTTCTTTTTCTTTTTCGAATTTATACAACGAAAAATTCAATTTCGTCATAATTTTATAATAAACCTTATCAGTCTTTCTATAATTAATTCATTTTAATTATCATCACTTATAATTTATTTTACAATAAAATATACACAAGTATCACACGTGCAATAATTTTCTTCCATATTTAATAATAAACATTAAATAATGTTTGTATAAAAAATTTATTTTAATTATTATGTCAAGTACGAAATGGAGCAAATTTCAATTCAATTATATTCAATTATATTGAATTTTTTTTATGAAATATAAATAATAGTCTCATAGTTTATGGTGTTTATGGTGTTTATGGTGTTAGAATATATTTCGATTATTCTAACAGATTTATTGTAATTGTATCGAAAGTTAGAGGAAAATGAATCTTAAGTTTAGTTTGGTGATAGTCAAAGTATGATCATCATGATGATGATGATGATGATGATGATGATGATGATGGTGCAGGTTCAGTGACATCACGCACGCATGTGCGTGACGCGGTATATGCACCGTTATACCCATAGCTTGCCCCATAGCACCTACTGCGGAAGTAGAACTGTTTAAGTGTCGTTCTGAATAGAAATATGTGCGGTAACATGAACTAATAAAAACACTGATCAATTAAAATACACACGTTTTCTTTTTTTATTATTTTTCTGATCGATTAAAACAGACAAATTTGAGGATGAAATATTCCAAATAACATATTTGGTATTAAAAAAATGTTAATTGGTATCGATTAGTATTAAAACTTCTAAAATTGAGTTTAATGATTGGTGGAGGAACCTTTCTGTTTAAATCGTGTCGAGTGTTGATGATGGAATAATTGAAAACAATGAAAACCTTTTCTTTTCCTTGGGAATACAACGGATTTATCTAATTTCAAATACGTCTTACCATTACAGATTTTTATCAACTCACATGAATTATCCTTGAATGTAATGATTTTAACTGTAAGGATATGATAAATGCTATTCAACGTTATGAAAATTATTTCTATTTTTATTTCTCATTCACTCATTCACTCATTCACTCATTCACTCATTCACTTATTCACTCTCTTTAAGAAAAATTAAGTTACGAAATGAATATTTCCTTTGAAAATTATTACCATAAGCAAGGATAACTGTTATATAACTTATGCTAGCTTAACTCTCAATGTCGAGAAACTTTCGTAAACCATCTTTAAAATCGTAGTTTTAATATAAAACAGAAAACTAATCAACTATTTTAGTTTCACGTATTCAAAGAAGACTATTCAAACTCGTCGCATAAATTATTACTTCTCCCCTCTTTCTAACTCGTTTCAATTTACTTGAATAGTTTTATTTTTCTTTTCACCGTCATTAATATTCGATCGAACGTCTAAAAGATTTTTTTTTTACTATTAAAATTGTCGTCAAGTATGAAATGTAGCATAAAATGCAATTAAATTGAGAATTTTTAATCTGTTATGTTTGTCAAGTATGAAATGGAGCACAAAATGCAATTAAATTGAGAATTTAAAAAATAATAAATAATTTTTAATCTGTTATGTTTGTCAAGTATGAAATGGAGCACAAAATGCAATTAAATTGAGAATTTGAAAAATAATAAATAAATAAATAAATAATTTTTAATCTGTTATGTTTGTCAAGTATGAAATGGAGCACAAAATGCAATTAAATTGAGAATTTTGAAAAATAATAAATAAATAAATAATTTTTAATTTGTTATGTTTGTCAAGTATGAAATGAAGCAAATGTTCAATTCAAAATTATGTATAATGTTTTTTATTTTTTTGTATTTCATGGGTTTATTAATTGTAATTTGTGATAAAATAATGAGATAATAATGTTTGAGAAAACGGAAGTAGAATAGAATGTTGGAATGGAATTGAATTATAGTTCGATGGTTTGTAGGATTAAAAATAAATGTCATGGTACGAGTAGAGAAGCTTAGGAATATCCATTTAGCATAAATATAAACCGAATTGGTTATCGTCGTACAGGTTGTCAGCCGATTTCAAGGAAAAACGGGTTCGACCTCCAACGTTGTACATTATTCTCGAGGTTATTTCGAGAACTAAAAAAGATAATAAGAAGGGAATATAATCGAATTGAATTGAAATACAAATTATTATTACACACTGAGACTTTTAGAATTAATTTTCTGAAATGAACGAATGAACAAATTAAGAAACAACAGAAGGATTAGTTTTATTTGATTACAAATTTGAATTATTTGGGTATTTTGCAGCAGTCGATTAAAGTTTATTGGAACAATAATAATAGTTTGTGTTTTAATAATAAAATTTAATAATTATTATTAACAATTTAATATCAAGGAAAGTAGTTTAATACAAATTGCAATAAATAATAGAAATGAAAAATTGGAATAGAAAATAGAGTATTTGTGAGAAATTCAGGTAAGAATTGAATGTTTAAAGTTTTCAAGCCCAGCTGGTGGTGGTTTAGTTTATTGAGTCGGGGAAAGTGACAAAAGGATTTCAAGGGATAAAAGGGTTTGTCTAGCCCAATGTGGAAGGAAGGAAGGAAGAAGGGTTCATATCTCATTTGAAAAAGGTTGTGTCTCGCTTTCAAACTATTAGACACAACACTAACACTAATGTTATTGAGTGAACGTTACGAGACTTGGTTCTTCTTCCTCTTCTTCTTCTTCTTCTTCTTTTTTTTCTTCTTTTAGAAATATCGAGTTTCCTTTTCGTTGCTTTCCACGATCTCGGAGATCTTCCGATCGACGGAAATAACTTCCGGTGTAGAAGTGAGATAGAAAATTTTTCATTACCGGCACGTCTGGGATTATCAAATTTCAGTCATGTAAGCGAATAAGAAAAGGAAAAAAAAAAAAGAAGAAAATGAAAGAAATATTCAACGTAAACTTCTTCACAAGGTATCGTCCGGTATAACGCAATCCAATCAAACGTTGGGTATTTTTCTATTTTTTTTTTTTTACAAACATAATTCCACAGTGCGAAAACGCGTCTAGGAATGTGTTCAGCATGATCACATGGTTCAATGAACTCTGTAATGCGTGTTACGCGTGTCTCACAATTTGATTATCTTTCGCAAAAATCTTCTATAAAGAAAATAAATAAAAAATAAACCTAAATTAATTAATGACGGGAGTTGAGGTAGAAGAGAGTGAAGAACAACAACAATATATTGAATTAAGTAAATAAAAAAAGGAAACATTGAAATTTATATAAGAAATAACGTATACGTCTGGTAAACTTTTTTTTTTTGAGTTTTGAGTAGGGGTAAAAGGGGAAGGTTAGGAATGAGGGAATGGTGGGGGTTGAAGGATGGCGAGGGAGGGTGAAGAGGACGAGCCCTTGAGGGATTGAAAAGAAAAGATATGAGGAAAGGGAGGATGAGAATAGTCGGACGAATCCGAGAGGTGGATCTTGTAAAAGAAAGAAAGAAAGAAAGAAAGAAGAAGAGAGAAAGAGAGACAGAAAGCGACGGCGCGACGGTCGAAGTCTTTTGCGTTGGTTGAAGCGAGAGGGCAGATGGCCTTGGCCGCCGCTGCGGGGTAATTCAGTCAAGGTTTCGGCCGATGAACTTCCTCCCGATGGAAGGGAGGAAGAAGGAGAAGCCTGCCGGCAGTTGCCGCTCGGCGTCTCGGCAGTTAGCTGTTAGTGGAAGGGATGGAAGGGGCCGGCTCCGTCCAATGAGCTATCAGCGCGGCCCAACGAGCTAGGCTCTGATTGGTCCGGTTGGGGCCCAAGCTCGCGCGAGCGCACTACACGCTCCTTCGCTTGTCAGTGACCTCCAGCATTGAAAATACGATGAACTCTCTCGTTCCTTTTCTCTCTCTCACTCACTCGTTCAACGTCTACCGTTCGTGAGTTGTGTGTTTCTCTTCCACCACCACCACCATCATCACTACCACCACCACTAGCACCATACTACCACCACCATAGTTTATACAGCCCACTACTCGACTAGCTCTTGTATTATCATTATTACTACTACTATTACTACTACTACTACTACTCTTACTAACGTGTGACGTACTAGGTGTTGTAGTAGTGTAGTAGCAGTCAGGGCGTAGACATTGTAGATGCTCTCCTCGGGCTGGCACGCAGGCACAACCGAGCACATCAATCCCTCCCCACCTATCGGGTACAACACAAACACAGACAGAAACAGAGACAGAGACTGACTGATTCTCGAATACACTCAGAAAGAGAGAACCAGACGGGCGTAGATCGTACGACGTAAACGACGACACGACACGACTACGACGAAAGCTCTCTCTCGTCGAGCAACACCAAGCAAGCAACCAAGCAAGGGCTGTGCAGGTATCCATCCCAGCACTCGCCAGCGCACCGCCGAACTCGAGTCAGACCAACGCGAACCTCCCTCGAGCGAAGACTTACTTTCACTCTCTCTTCAGCTCTCCGTCTTTTATAACGGCCGGTCTTCGTCATTTGTGTCGTTTGTGTTTCTACAACAACGCCGGTGGTGTTTAGTTACTCCTGGTTGATGGTGGTTCATCTAAATCGACAAAGTTCTTTCATACTTTTGCTCAAACTTTTTTAACCATATTTGATTTAAACGAGTTAGAACAGATACGCATCTCTGCCTTTTCATACTGGCAGTAAACAATATTTGATTGTTTTATCTTCAACTCTAACTCTAATTCTAATTGTTCATCATCATCATCATGGGCTACCATCTCAGACTAAGACACGCGTTATTATTTTTATCCGTAATAGTAATTTTACTTGTTTTCTTATCATCTTCCTAATTGTGACAAAGTGTATCGTGGACATTGATTATCAAGAAACAGATTATTGTATATAAAAATAATTATAATAAGGTTGATTTTGAATAACCACAGTGACAGTGAAGAGAAAATACTTTTAAGTGAAAGTATGAATATCGTTTATGAAAGTTAGTTGTTTTATCGAATGTGTTGTGTTTGTCTATTAGGTGACTAAAGTGAATTCCCTATTAGTGAAAGATAATAGATTAATAGACTAATAGATAGGATAGAGTAAATCAATTAAATAAATTTATTTTATTTTTTTATTAATTTTCATTACAATAAAAGTAAAGATGATACTCACGGCAGATAGTAGTATTCAAGGAAATTTAACAACACCACCGGAGTCACCGGTCTCCGGTACATCAAGACTATCCGGTACATCTTCTAGTGTCTCACGAATTCCTTGCGTATCACAAGCATTGTCAAGTCCTTATCACAGTGCTCAATTGCCTCATCAACTTAGTCCCAATATGCCTACTATGGATTCAACAGTATCCTCAGCTAAACCTGAACCTGAACTTAATATAGGTACGATTATAATTCATTCATTCATTCATTCACTCATTCATTCACTCAAACTTCTTATTTTTGGAGATTTGAAAAACAAGTCAGAAGAAGCCAAGAGAACTCCTCAGGTTTCCTACAGGTGGTTTTCCTTCCAATAAACTAGAAACTAATTATTGTTACTCTCAGAATGATAAGCTCACAGTGAAAGCAGAAAGTTGTAACGTTTCCGATGCTGTAACTACGAGAGAAAGAGAGAAAGTGTTCTTCTTTCTCTCCCACCTTTCTCTCCACCAGTCTTGTACACCACTCTCTTTCTCTCTCTCTCTCTTTTGATCTTTCTCTTTTATATCATGCATTGAACAAACCATGCACGAAACTACCAACTAAACAATAATTCATTCTAATCATAGAAATGTTTATTTCGTTTACAGAATTCGATGGAACGACGGTACTCTGTCGGGTTTGCGGTGACAAGGCATCAGGTTTTCATTATGGTGTTCATTCCTGCGAAGGATGCAAAGTAAGTTTTATATTACATACATATAAGTCTACCGGAAAGTTCTGTCTTATTTTAGATAAAATACTCATAAACCAAAATACTGAATTTTCTTAACCATCAAACTCAATCAAAATAAAATCACTGCAATTATTAAATAAACTAACAGTACTTTCCGATTGACTTAATATTTATTTGTTTAAACATTTTATCAACTTTCCCTTAACGAAACAATCATTCGATACTTCGATTAAATTAGAATAAATATTCATTAATTTACCAATACTTTTCAACGTAACACGATCGATGGAATTTGAACTTTTAAATACGTCCCCTTCTCGTATTCGTCGTTGAAAGAATTATTCTTAACTCGTGGCACAAACAAACAAAAAAAACACCATAATTGCTGACTATTATAGACGTGTCCGGGATATGTTTTTAAAAAAAAAAAGTCCTTCTCGATGAAAAAGTATCGAATTCGTTGGTAAAACACGCTGACGAGTAGTAAGTTGGCCAGGAAGCATGAGTGCGATATATGTGCGAACGAGTGAACCGTTCAAGGTCAACCGAGAGAGGAGTTTATCGACCGAGAATACTGCTTGGCCTTGGGCACACGGAAATCGACTGACGTGTAACCCCCTCCCCCTTCTCCCCCTCTTCCTCCTCCTTCTCCACCTCATCCCCCTAACCCCTGTCCCATCAACGTGATCACTAAATTAAATTCACCGTCTCTTTTTCGATTCAAAAACCACGTATTGAATCTGAAATTATTTCTTGTTTCATGTTGGGTAGTCCTTAAAGGACCAATGAATTTAGAATAGTGTCCAGATCAAATGGTACAATTTTAGAATCGAAATTCGATTAGGGTAACACTACTTGGCTGATGACTGGGTTCTCTACTTTTTATTTTCAAGGACGAATTTTACATTTACTAAGAAATGTGGGTTTTTTTTTTATTGGTTATGGTTGGTGGTTATGTAAGAAGGAAATTGGAAGAATGATGTGGTAAATTTGGGATGAGAGGAGAGAACGTTGTGTGTGGGAGGATTTTTTTTGTTCATTTTTTTTTTTTTTCTTCTCTTGAACTTCTCGATTGAGTAAGAAGCCAGGTAGTAAGAAGTTTGATCCTTTTTAAGGATAATATTCTTTGTGTCCCCTGGGTTTTAACGTTTACTTTGCGGTTTCCTTTTCTTTGAGATATTATCGAATAAACTAATTTAAAATAAAATAAGAATTTATTGAAATAGGAAATTTTGGTTAGGAAATTATCATTGATTTTTAGAACTAAATTAATCACGTTTGTCAAATTCGTATAATAAAAAAAATTCAAGTACGAATGCCAACGTTGTATCCTCGTTCGCACTGATTGGGTTGAACACAAATAAAAGGGTGTGGAGATTAGCAGTTAGAAGTTTGCAAAATCGCCTATTCGCATAATCGTTTTCAACTAGCTACTATTCCATACCTGGAGAAAGAGAAGGGTGGGGGGTAATCATAGTTACCACCACCACCACTTTACCACCACTCCAAAGTTTCTTGGATCGCAGTGTTATGGAAGTGGTTGGAGTACCAGGTGCCACGTTTGCTTAGTTCGATTCTTCAGATACGTTCAAACCATGGTACGGTTTACTTCGCACCTTTTTTTTTTACTTCAATCTTATCTCCTATAATCTTATTCTCTTTCTATCTCTTTCAATATCCCAACAACAAACTTGACCTGATTTTTTCTTTCATAGAATCGTTTCTCTGAATAAAAACGCTTAGATTTGGCTGGTTCTCAAAATACATTCCACAATAATAGAAAATCTTTAGATCTTTGGTAAAGATTTGTTACAAAAGGAACACCGAAAGAATCCTTGTGGTTTATTGCTTTCCGACAAAAGGAAAGAGAGTGAGCAAACAGTTTATTTTAAAACACTCAATCAAATTTTCATCAGAACTACAGGAAATAAAAGTAAAATCAAACACTTTTGAGATTAGATTAAAATATACAATAAAAATAATTGTTTTTAATTATTACATAATTTTAAATTGTAAATAATCTTACAATTAATTAAAAAATATGATTAATCAAAATTATAGAATGAAATAATAGTGATTATTGGTTATACTAACTTGAGAAGAGAAGATAGAAAAGATCAGACAGACAGGGCAGGTGGTGTATTTTGTTTAGGGTTCGATCATCAACCGGTCTACAGTCTGTCTCCCTTTTTCTTCTTGGAGAATAAGCTTTGTGAGAAAAAAAAAAGGACTAGTAGACGGGGTCTGACAGCGGTTAGCCAGGAGACGATTGACTAGGTCAGTAACTTACGGGTAGACGAGTAGAATGTTGGAACTAAAAGACCAGGCGTAAGGAACGCTGTAGGAGGTGTCTAGCAGACGAAAACAAGCAGACAGCCAGACAGCCAGACAAGCTAGCAAGCTAGCAAGCAGGCAGGCAAGCAGGCAGGCAAGCAGGCAGGCAAGGAAGCAAGTAGCCAGCAACAGAGAGGAGTAGTAGCTGCAGTAACCGGACGGTGAATCTCTCCCCGAGTGTGACCTAGCCGCTAGCGGTAGAACGTGGTCCCCCACAATAAACCAGTGGCGAAGGAGAAGAGGGGCCCATGGAAAGGGAAGAGAACGCGGAAGAACATCCTAAAGAGAAAGAGAGATAGAAAGAAAGAGATATATCTTTGAGACTAGGTCGCTCGGTCGTACTACTGTTGCACTACTATTTTGCTTATACCTGAATACAAAACTGAATACAAAACTAAATACAAAACTGAATACTCTTCCATGATAATAACACTCTTTTATTCTATTTTATCATTTAATAACAACTTCACTGATTAGAAATAATAAATAGGAGGATTATCTTCTAAAGTTGCAGGATTTCGATTTTTTTCTAAATTCATAAACATTTCAAATTTTCATTAATATTCAACGAAATTGGAAAGATATCTATTTTTACAATTAACTTAATCAAGATTAAATTTACATAGACACGAAATATAGAACTTGATTAGTTTTTATTCCACGATTCGGGTTTAGAAACGTACAAAAATATGATTTGAGGATCTTTTTAAAAGACTTGTCAGAACTATAATCGTACTTCTTCTCACCACTGAATGTTCCTCTTTAAATCTTTTCGCATAGAAACGAAACTTAACGATCCTAGTGGTAGTTGTAGTAGTGGTGGTGGTGGTTCTGTATGTCGTTTACGAACGCGACGTCCGACGATTTTTCCGGAGGGTTGAAAGCAAGCCGAGAGCGGTGCATTAACCCTCCGGTCGTCGACCCCAAGCCAGTTACGTCACGTGGCTCCTTCTCCCCCGCCATTCCTCCTAACCCCCCCGTTCCCTCTTTCTCCTTCCCTTGCCCCTACGCGTTTACATCTCTCTCCCCCCCTCCATCTTCCTCTTTCCCTTACCCTACCCTACCCTACCTTACCCCACCAACAACAGCACACAGTTTCTCTCCATTTCTTTAGCTCCCTCTTTCTCCGCGAACCTACAGCAGCAGCGTCATTTTTGATGTCGTAACGAGTCGTGATCTCATTTTCATTTGATTGCGCGGGTATTTCGGTGCTCTCGCTTGAGGTTACTGACCCCGGTGCATCTACTTTAGAATCGGGTCAGTCGCTTATTATCGTGGTAGGTGTTCTTCTCTTGGTTGGTACTCTACTCCACCACCACCACCACCACCAACACCACCAGATCATGGCTATTTCTCTACCCCTCTTCTTCCTTCACCTCCTCCACCTCTACCTCCTCCTTCTCCTTCACCTCCTCTTTATTTCTTTTTATTTCTCCGATACTTTGAGATAACAGATACCTTTTTCTCATTTTACTTTTACCCCAGGTCAAATGAAACTTTTATAACCAATTGGTATAATGCAATTTGATATAGATAGATCATTTACTGATAGATTTTTACCGATTCCATTAGACACGTTTATAGATAAAAGTAAACCTTAGTATGCATGCTGATGGAAAAAGAGAAAGTTTGATTGGTCTAGGAGAACTGTTAGGATACCCTTTCTAGACTTTCGAAATCTGGTGTCTATCGAGATGTTGAGATCTTTCCAATCGAACAGGATCGATGATCTGAAAGAAAGATGGGTGGTGGTGTTTAGAGGGCTGCTGCTGCTGTGCACCACTATCAGCTTCGTGAAAGAGAGTGAGAGGAGGTGAAAGAATGGAAGGGTGTGAAGGGGGAGAGGAATAGGTGGAAAGCGAGCGGGCTAGCTAGCTAGCTAGTTAGCTAGCAAGCAAGCAAAAGGGAGGACAAGCACGGTGAAGGGAAAAGGGGGGGATTCGAGCAAACGAGCGAGCAGCGGTTAATGCCCTCTGTGCACAAGCTATCTGTGTATGTGTGTGTGTATGTGTGTGGTGCATGGAGGAGAAGTTGCTTTCGGAAGGGAAGAGTAGAAAGAGAGAAAGAGAAAGAGATGAAACGGAGTAACGGTGACGTACGTAACTCGTGCGCATGCGCACACACGCGTCACTCTGAGACTCGCGACACTCGTTCCACCACCACCACATGCACCACCTCCAGTACCTCCTTGGAGAGTCGGCTAGCTCTCTTTCTCTTTCTATCTTTTCTTTCTTTCTTTTTCGAACTGTAACCCCTACTACTACTACTATTCCTCCTCCCCCGGTATTAGTGCAGCAGCAGCAACAGTAGTAGTAGTAGTAGTAGTAATAGTAATAGTAGTAGTAGTAAAAGCAGTAAAAGGAGGAGGAACACAGCAGCAAAGCAGTCGCGCGCTCCGGTCGTTGGCCCCGCGAGAAAACAGCGTGCGTACGCGCGCGCACGCGCACGCGCTTAGGCGCGAGCAAATGAGCAAGCGAGAGAATACCAGATGCATAAAACGTACATAGTACTACTTGATTCCTTCCTTGCTTGCTTACTTGCTTGCTTGCTTCCTAGCTACCTAGCTAGATAGATACTTGGCTAGCTTACTCACTTACTTATTTGTTGTTAATTACTGAGTTACTTGAATACCAAGTTACTCATTTGCCAATAAACACCCTAAATGCGAGCACGTTGCCACACCGGCTAAACTTTAACTGTCCAAATCAGCCCGCGCTTATGTTCAACACGAGGAACGTTTATCAATTCAACGACCTTCTTTACCTCGAAATGAAGATTATCTGCCAATACCTAAACGATATTATTCATAAATCTTCTTCGAAGTTAGTTTGTTCAATTCCGGGAATATTTCTGATCGATTGTTTCATTTGGATTCATTAAATATACAGTTCATTGTTCAGTGATACTTTGTTATTGGTGTGACTTTCTTTGATTTCATTTACTTCTTTTTCGTTCATTCACTTTTATTGTGCAATAACTGAAAGTACGTGTATGTGAGTGTGTATGTAAGTGAATATTCAGAAGAATATGGACCTGGGGATATATCTTCTGTAACGTTCTCTTGTATTCACATAGGTACGTTTAATTTTTTTTTAATCATTCATTAACACATTGGGGGGCTGGGTGTATCGTTTGATTTAGGGGATTATTGGTTGACTAAGTTAATCTTTGGAAAAATATCATCAGATACAGGTAGTTCGTAATCTGATTGTTATTTTGAAAAGATTTCGGTTAATAAATCGCTGGTTATTTTGGAAGGATGGTAAAAGAGAGTGTGTGAGAGAGTGTGTGAGAGAGTGTGAAATAAAAGTAGCGCGGGAAGGTGCGAAAGGTGGTCGCCCTCTGACCCGTCCGAGGGAGAATATACGGTTTAAGAGATCGATGCACCGTGTTCTACCTCTCGCGACCTCTCTTCCATCTAGAACGAAGGGTTCACTGGGGGTTGCTGCCCTCGTCCGGGCAGCGCGCGAGCGCGTAACTTGGATTTTCGACTCTTCGGTGAGTCCATTCGAGTTTTAAACCTTTACCATCACACTAATGGTAACCCCCACTTTTACACTTCTTCCCCCCTAATTAACCCAAATTACTTCAATGTTTTATTTAAATTATATCAATTCAATCATAAATTGAAATAAATCGTATCGAATCATTGGTAACCCATTTACTTCTTGAAATAGTTTTAGCAATTCTTTAGTTGAGGGAAGATACTTTGGTTCATTGACTTGCGGGAAGCGCGAAGATCCAACGGTACATCGTTCACTCGTTTTCTTCTTCTTCTTCTTCTTCTCGTATTCATCGTCATCGTCGTCTTGGTCGTTGTCTTAGCCATCGAAGTTGAGGTAGGCTAGGTCGCGTTTAACACGGTTGCTGACGTCACCAAAGAGAGGAGTCATTCTACTCGTCAGAAAGAAATGTGTATACGGGCATGTGCATAGTTGGTAGTGGTATGCAATCTTAATCGTTGTTATCATTATTATTGTTGTTATTGTTGTTGTTGTTGTTGGTTGCAAGCTAAAAGCTTACACAGGAGGGAGCGCTTGCGCTTCTTGCGAGTTTAACAACGACCACGACGTCTACGCGCCGATAGTTACGTAAGCGGGGTCATTGACCGATAGCTTGCCGGGAAATCCACCCGCCATGACCTACCTTCTTCCTCTTCGTCACCAGGCTAACTCATCATCTCTCTTTCTCTCTTTCTCTTATTCCTGTTTAAATTTACTTGCTCTTATGTTAGCAAAGTTAGATCAGACAATATAATTTTGAACTAATTTTAAGTTACTTTTAAACAATAACACACACACATACGTACACAAGTATACACTTGAATACAGATTAAATTAGATCAGATCATTTTGATTTTCAATAATTGGTCAGGTGTTGTATTATAAATGAACGCTACTAAATCAAGATAATATAAATCTTCTGAAATAAGTTAAATAATTAGTTGAAAATAAGTTGAAACGTCAATAATCGTTAAGGGGTTTTTTTATTTCGGAGGAATACTTTCTATATTTGGAGACAGTACTCTTTGACCAGAATCGGTATGGAATCGGGAGTTATTAAGAGGGCTCGAGAGGGTTGCAAGTAGCAAGAGCTAGCAAGAGAACGAGAAGAAGTGGTAGTGTTGGAGGAGGAGGAGGAGGAGGAGGAGGAGAAGACGAAGAAGGAGGAGGGTGGTTGAGGGAGGAGGAAGAGGTGTGGAGGTGGGGAAAGAACCCGTTAGTAGAGCGTTTGGAAGGCGCGCGCAAACCTCCGTGCTCGTTGCTGCGAGAAAAGGAAGACAAATATCGTAGATCGCGAGTATGTGTGTGTGAAAGCGAGAAAGAGAAAGAAAGAGAGAAATACAGAGAGAGAGAGAGAAGGTACGAACGAGTAAGCGAACGAACGAACCAACGAACGAACGAACGAACGAACGAACGAGCGAGCAAAGGGGGACTCTCACTTTCACGCGGTGAACTGCGGGTGAACGTCCGGGAATTGGGTCAGAGGACCCCCACCCCGTCGCGCCAGAGGCAATGTGCCGAGGCTCTATGCTCTCTGTGCTAGAAAGAGCCAGTCTACAGCCAAGCCTCGATACAAACGGTCGCTTCTTTCTTCCGCCGAAAAATCATTCCTCGGGACTTTTTTTTTGAAATATCTGTGCGACGAACGCGAAATATTATTAAACATTTGATATTGTAATTGGTTAAATGAAACTATTTTCATTCTACTCAATGTGTTCCAACTTATTCGGGATTTAATTTTAGTTTGATAGTCAGTGATTGTGAGCTTGAGATAAAAGAAAGACTGAAAGATAAAATACTTAATTGGTTATTAGGTTTTAAACGTTTAGAGTGTTTGAATAAAACGCTCAACAAACCAATCTCCCCCCCACTTTTGTTGAGTGGTTGAACCCTAAACAGAAGAGCAGATTCGTTAATTTGGGTGTTAATTAATGGGGTGCCTGTACGAGTGTGATCTGACCACCCCGCGCTCGGGGACCGATTGTTCCTCGGGGTCCTCTTCGGACAGCGACGGTCAAACTGACGAAGGTTTCATTGGTGATTCGCAGGGCTTCTTTCGTCGTAGCATCCAGCAAAAGATTCAGTATCGACCCTGCACCAAGAATCAACAGTGCAGCATCCTGAGGATCAACAGGAATCGCTGCCAGTATTGTCGTTTGAAGAAGTGCATCGCTGTCGGCATGAGTCGCGATGGTAAGTAAAATCATTTTCTTTTTGTTTTTTTTTTTTAATTCTATTCTTCTTTCTTATTCAATTCTGTTCTAATGCGATCGATAGAAAAAAAAAGATGAATAATACGTGTTGAAATGAACTTAAGAAATTTAATGAAATTGTTCTTTGAAAGGATTATTCTTGTCATCAAATCAATTCGCGCTTAGAAAAAAGAATTGCGAAAAAAATGAGGACGGAATGGGTGGGGGAGGGGGAACAGGGAACGGTTGGACAAATTTCGCGATAGATTTCGTTTCTCGAACGGTAAGAGCTCTCTCTACCTTTTAAAATTTAGATTGCCAGGTCATTGACCGTTTGCGTAACGCTGCTGTTCCCCGTCACACGGCGCAGGGGTGTCGTAACGGGCGAAAGTGGCCGCTGCTTGCTTCGCCGTTCGAGAAAGCAGCGCCAGCACGATTATCCCGCGATTGGTGTAACGAGTTCGCTTTCTTTTTGAAATACTTGTGAAAGCCTTCTTCGATCCATGCGCCATCATTTTTTGATTTCATCTTCATCATCATCATCATCTCCATCTTCTTCTTCTTCTTCTTTTATTATTATTATTATTATTATTTCTTTCATGCTTTTATAAACTAACGATCGATAGTTTAGTTAAAGAAGTTACTGTTAGCTGCTGTACAAGGAGAGTATACGAGGTCGTTGACCCTTTAGTCAGATTCGAGCCAATTTAGATTAAGACCTCTTCGGTGGTGTTTTAAAATAGATCCCCCACGGTCTTCAAATAGAAATAACTCGGCAAAAATATTCGAGATCGTTGAACGTTCTAAATTATCATCGTTGTCTTCGTCCTAGTAATAATTATTATTATTAAATATCAACTTAATCATTATCATCATCATCATAGTGATATAATTAATAAATTGCAAGAATAAAACTTACAAAAAAATGATCATCGAATAACCGAGAGAGAAATATTTAAGAATCGTTGTTACTTAATAAACAAGTTGGATAAGAGGGAAACGTAGAAGGCAAAGCTCTCTTTCTCGGGGTCAATAATCTCTCGCGTAGCTGAGCTCGCGGCTAAGTCGAGTTTGTAGAAAGAGAGTACCGCTACGTGCCGCTACATCCCCGGTGACCCTCGCGCTCAACCAACATCCCATCCTCTCCCCCACCATCATCATCAATTCTAACGCTATCTCTTCCGTCGCACGAACACAACATCGAACTCCTCTCTTTCTCTCTCTCGCTCTTTTTCTCCCACTCTCTTAGCGCGCCGACGAGCGCAGCGAGAGTGCGCCGCGTTCCCCTGGACGTTCCTAGCGTCGTGGCGCTAAGCGTCATGCGGAGACCTCGCGAACTATCAGGGTAATCCCACCCGCGGTATTCGGGTATTCCCCCTACTCTGTTTCTGTAAGGACTCACCTGCCGACCGGCGGTGGCGCATGCTCGCGACAGTGGCCGGAGGCTCATTCCGCGATCGGACTTCGATCCAGCTGGATCATTCTTACAATTATTATTATAACTACTAAAATAAACAATTTCTTTACATTACTACTAATAATAATAATAGTAATAATGATAATGATAATGATGATGATGATATTCCAATGAACTCAAAATACATTTCTATTAGAAACTTCCAAAAATATATTAAACACATTAACAACCTGTCACTTCAGTAATCACTGACTGACACTGAACTTTTTATTCAAGTACCTCGTCAGTCATCAGTGATCAACGATATAAACCACAGCGTACTTCGAAACTGCGCTTGTGGCTTCACAGATATTGTCCATTTGATTTTTGAAGTATTATTAAATTATACAAAAAATATATTCCCCACTAGTCGTTTCTACTTATAGAACATTGTTCTCTTGTCCCCCTATGATACTGTTTTCTTATAATCTCCTCAGTTTCTCCCTCTCTTCATAAGATATATATCAAACGAGTCTATCCTTAGTTCGAGGACATCTTCCCCTCTATCTCTCTCTCTCTCCCTCTCTTTCTCTGATATTAGTCGAGTACTCTAGGCGCAGGCGTCCGTCTGTCCTTCTCTGGTGTTGACCGCTACGCTAGCCGAGTACGTATCACATCAGTTATATAGGCTATATAGGTCGGCGGTACGCCTCGTGCGGCTGTCGCTGAAAGCAAGTTCAAGGCCAAAGGCTCGGCAAAGGCCACAATCGCGTCGGCGGTGCCGTGCCGTGGCGATGGCAATGATGGTAGTAGTGGTGGAGGTGGTGCTGCTGCTGTTGGTGGTGGTGCTGTGTGCTGGTGGTGGTGGTGGTGGCGGTCGTTGTGGAAGTGATGGTGGGGCGTCTTTGATGGCTGAATAAGTGGAGGGGCTGTTGAACGCAAGTCGTGGAACATCACTCAGTCGGCGGTGATGCTGTCTCGCGTTTGCACGCGTCGTTCCGTCCCGTTCGGGTATTTTGAAGATCATCATCATCATCATTATCATCACGTTTAACTAAAGAAAAAAAATCAAATAATAAGAAACGGGAACGTATCCGATAAACGGCGTGCGCCGTCCCGCCATAACCGAACGGCTGTTTTGTTATTTAAATATATTTATAAATAATTTGGTTTTTTTTGTCTTTTTTTTTTTTATTAATCTCGTAATTTCCTCACATCTCGGGGGAGGAGTGACTTGTAACAATTACACGAGTCAGCCTAATACGTGATCGTGGATTTAAAGTGGTGAAGAGGATCATAAACAAATCGGTCGACGAACCGATCAATCTATCTCTCTTCATCACATACACACACACCCCCTATTACCTTATTGGATTTTATGTACTCTGTGCGTCGTCGGAGGAAGTGTCGTTATATCGTTATCGGATATATTGTTATCAGTAACGATTAATCTTAACACCGTATAGAAGAGGAAGTTCAAGGACAGTTGCAGTTTTTCAATTTTTTTTTTTTTTTTTTTATACCAAGCGTGTCCCTTTGACCGTCATGGGAGACGAGTTACCTATTCTTAAAGGAATCCTCAATGGAGTGGTCGATTATCACAATGCACGTAGGTTTCCCGATAAATAGATCTCTCTGACTTTTTCTTTCTATTTTGATTGATTGATTGATTGATTGATTTATTTATTTATTTATTTAATTATTTACTTATTTATTTACTTACGTACTTCGAGTACTCTCTCGTTGTGTATCGTTGGAAAAAAGAAAAAAAAAATATTCAACATCGAGGTCGTCGTTGCTTTACTTTCTAACCGAAGGATTCCCGTACCGTGCTAACTTTCGTCTCGGTGCGAGAAAGTAGTCTCGTGCGCTTTCACCCTTCGAACCGTGTCTTTTCTTATCTCTTTATTTTTTATTTATTATTTATTCCTTACTTTTCTTTTTCTTTATTTTTTATGTTCCCCTTCCTCTTACTCCGGAAGAAACTTACGAGAGACGTATCAACCGATTAGCCGGTGGCGTCACACAAACGCCAATATATTCACTTCGAAGAAGGTCAACCGCGTGAATCATTCAATCGATCGCATTGACAATGCTTAATACTTTTCTTTTCTATTCTTTCATTCTTTTTTTATCCTAGTTTTCTTATTATACTATTTCAATTCTTACACACAAATCTAATTCTTTTGGTTGGGTGTTTTTTTTTGTTTGTTTCAATAACAGCGGTGCGATTCGGCCGCGTGCCCAAACGCGAGAAGGCCAGGATTTTGGCTGCCATGCAGCAGAGCTCCCACAGTCGTTCTCAGGAAAAGGCAGTAGCGGCCGAGCTGGAGGACGAGCAACGTTTACTCGCGACCGTTGTCCGAGCTCACCTCGACACATGCGACTTCACCAGGGACAAGGTCACGCCTGTTCTTGCGAGAGCTCGTGAAACACCTAACTACACGGCCTGTCCACCGACCTTGGTAAGAATACTTTTAACTACGATAATAGCCCTACCTTCCCCTCCCACCTAACCCTCCTCCACACGCACACTTGCTTGTCAGATTTCGACTAAATATCAAACCAGTCTCTTACACGTTTCGAGTTAGAAAATATAACCAATTCTTCTCCCACTACTTTGATCAACACCTTACTGTTTCCTTGATCCGATCTATGCGGAAATCAGGGACCGGTCGTCCTCGAAACTTGCAAAGGAGGAAGCGTTAATGTTGTAAACGTGTCTCTTTGTCTATGTGTGTTTGTGTGTGTCTGTGTCTGTATATTATTATACTGCTACTCGTTAAGGACGACCGGTCTACCGATAATTTGCTTTCACAAATTCATTCGATTCTTTGCCGTCCTCTCTGTCTAACCTCGCACGTTTCTTTGATTTTTTTTGTCAACAGGCATGTCCGTTGAATCCAAATCCGCAACCATTGACTGGCCAGCAAGAATTACTTCAGGATTTCTCCAAGAGGTTTTCACCGGCGATTCGTGGAGTGGTAGAATTCGCTAAACGCATTCCTGGATTCAGCCTGCTGGCTCAGGATGATCAGGTCACATTGTTAAAAGCTGGAGTATTCGAAGTTTTACTCGTTAGGCTGGCCTGCATGTTCGATGCTCAAACGAATAGCATGATATGCTTGAACGGACAAGTGTTAAAACGCGAGTCTATCCACAACAGCAGTAACGCAAGATTCCTCATGGATTCGATGTTCGACTTTGCCGAAAGAGTCAACTCCTTGCGATTGTCCGACGCCGAGCTTGGACTTTTCTGTTCGGTCGTCGTCATAGCAGCTGATAGACCGGGATTACGCAATACCGAATTGGTAGAGCGTATGCACAATAAACTACGCAACGCTCTTCAAACGGTACTCGCTCAGAGCCATCCACAACATCCGGATATTCTTAGGGAATTATTGAAAAAGATACCGGATTTGAGAACGTTGAACACGTTGCATTCGGAGAAGCTTCTTGCTTTCAAAATGACCGAACAACAACAACAGTTACAAGCTCAACAACAACAACAGACGCAACACGTGATATCTGCTACGCAACAGCAACAGCAGACGCAGTCTGGACAACAACAGCAACAACAATCTCAGCAACATTGGCCGATGGAAGACGAACCTCCTGCATCCTGGGGCTCGGCCTCGGACGTCACCCTCGATGAGGCAGTCAAGAGTCCACTCGGTAGCGTTTCGAGTACGGAGAGCACGTGCAGCGGCGAAGTAGCATCCTTGACGGAGTATCATCACGTTGCAGCAACCCCGAGCGGTCATCACGCGTCCAGTGCACCACTTCTCGCAGCTACCTTGGCAGGTGGTTTGTGTCCGCATCGTAGACGTGCCAATTCCGGTAGCACGAGTTCCGGCGAGGACGAACTTCATCGCGGCAGCTTGAGTAAGACACCTCAACCACCTCACTGTCCGCGTTTCCGCAAATTGGATTCGCCAAGCGACAGCGGCATCGAGTCGGGCACCGAAAAAGCTGACAAGCCAGCGAGTAGCAGTGCCAGTAGCGCACCCACCTCAGTTTGCTCGAGTCCACGTTCCGAAGACAAGGAAGTCGAAGACATGCCTGTACTGAAACGCGTCCTACAAGCGCCACCACTCTACGACACAAATTCGTTGATGGACGAGGCATACAAACCTCACAAGAAGTTCCGTGCGTTACGACAAAAAGATAGTGCCGAAGCTGAGCCAGCGGTGGTAGTGCAACACGCCCAATCGCAATTACATTTACACCTAACCTCGCCACCCGCGCGAAGTCCGTCGAATCAAACGACGAATTCGGTTACCTGTCCGCAAACAGCTAGCCTACTCAGCAGCACGCATTCTACACTAGCGAGAAGTTTGATGGAGGGTCCTAGGATGACCGCGGAACAACTCAAGCGTACTGACATTATCCATAATTACATAATGCGAGGAGAGGCGAGTCCGAGGTCACCACCGGCGGTTTCACCGTCGCCGGCGGAACAGTGTGCCTCGACGACCACCATAACGGCACGTTCCTCTTCTCAAGGATCTCAGGGTTTGCTACAGTGTGCTACGTCGAGTTACTCCAGCACACCCTCCTCAAGATGGCCGGCTACCTCGGTTATCACCACGACCACTGGTGCTCGGCAACAGCAGCAGCAACAACAACAACAGCAACAACAACAACAACATCAACAGCAACAACATCAACAACATCAGCACCATCAACAACAGTCTTCCTCGGATTACCTCGTTGTCGGGAATTCTCCTGCATCCTCACCAAGGTACCTCTCAGCTGCAGCATCGAGTAGTACGAGCACGAGTCCGAGACCAACATCCAGCACAGCAGCAGCAGCAGCAGCGGCAGCGGCTACTCTTGTCCTATCAGGTTGTCCAAGTAATATGATGGAACTCCAGGTGGACATTGCCGACAGTCAACAACCTTTGAACCTCTCGAAGAAGTCACCGTCCCCATCCCCAAGGCCACTCGTTGGACCATGCAAGGCCCTATCCCTCGAAGCGTAGTGCTCTTGCCGTGAGATGGACATCTCGTATTTTGGTGACTCGAAGAAATCATGTGTGTGCGTGTGTACTCTATTGCTACTATTACTACACTACTACTACTACTATTATTATTATTATTACTACTACTACTACACTATTACTACTACTATAAACTACTACTATATACTACTACCCACCTTGCGCAAAGAGTGTCGTTACGTACATGTTTTATGTATTTTAACCGTCCACGAGACGGCACACCGATGGAAGATTCTTAGTGAATCCCTAAAGGATGGAATTAAATACATGGAAGGAAATAAATTGGATGTAGAGCAGTAGAAAGTCGAGGGATAAGGAGTACGAAGAAGAAGAAGAAGAAAGAGAAGGAGGAGGAGGAAAAGGAGGAGGATGACAAAGTGCCAGGACACTCCGAGCGCGTGACAAACCAAATAATTTATTAATTTAAACTATTTTATCGATTTAAAAAAAAAAACTGCATCTTCCTGAAATAAAAACAGGAAATGTTTCAAAGCTACGGAGGAGTGTTTTAGAAGAAGATTAAGAAGAAAGTTGAGGAAATGGTGGAGGAGGAAGAGAAGAGAGAAGAGGATGAAATGTTTTAAGTGACGATAAGTTAAATTTCTTTTTTTCTTTTCGGAGTGTTCGTTGATAGGTAAGCCATCGTTCCATATAAAAAAAAAAATAAAAAAAATAGAATAAAAAAAAAAATGAAACGGTGCGCGTAAATGTAATAGAAAAACAAATTAATGATACACACACACAGAGACGAAAAATCGGGAAACCAAGTAAATTGGAAGAAAAATGTAAGAAAATTCAACTGTCGTGTTAGGTTTCGCTATCAACTTACCACTCGTTAAGAGAAAAATAAATTTGAGAGAGAGAGAGAGAGAGAGAGAGAGAGAGAGAGAGAGAAAGGAATCGAATGAATGTTTTTTTTCGTAAAAGGGAGATTGAAAAAATGGATTAAAATAAAAGATTTAAAAAAAAAAAACACAAAAAACAAAAAAAAAAAGAAGGAGAGTGAAGAGTGAAGAAGAGAGGAAATGGGAAAAAAAAAATATGAATTAATAATCTATTACATGTGATAATCATGGAAATCGCGCATCCTGTACAGTCTCCACCTCATTCATATTGATCATCTTACTCTATAATTATAATTATTGAATAATTATTAAAAAAAAGAGAGAAGAAGGAGAATAGTGGGAGGTAAGAATAGAACAACAATAAATAATTGAATAATTAATTAATTGTTTAATTAATTAATTGTTGTAATATCTCTCTCTGTAAGGTATACATATACATATATAAATATATATAAATATATAAATATAATAATAATAATAATAATAATAATAATAATAATAATAACAATAATAATAATTATTATTATAATTATAATATAATAATAATAATAATATTAAAAATAATATTAAAAATAATAATATTAATATTAATAATAATTATAATATTAATAATAATTATAATAATAATAATAATAATAATAATAATCGTAAATATAAAAGGTATAAAAAAAAAAAAAATGATCATCTCGTACGTGTACGTGTGAAGTTTATTAGTTTTTAGTTAAATTAGAGTGCATTGGATGAATCTTAAAATCGATAAATAAATAATCGAACTGAAGATCGATTTTTCAAGCGTGCATTTTATGCGTTTGCGTGTGTGTGCGTGTATGAGTATGTGTGAGAGAAAGAACGCGTATATTTGTGGGGGCAATCGAAGTTTCTTCTGATTCAGATAATAAAAATGCTTATGCAAAGGAAATAGACAGATTGAGAGTATGGGGTGGGGGGAAGAAGAAGAGAAAGAGGAAAAGAGAGAAATAGAAATATAAAAAAATAATTGCAGATTATAAGATCGACTTTATTTGTCGATTTTATTTCTAATTTGTTTGGAATTCGATTTTAACAAATACAAAAATATTAAATTGAGTGATAGAGTGGCAAGAAGAAGAGAGAGAGAGAGAAGATGATAGAAAGAATTAAAAAAAAAAAAGATGATTTTGTTTGTTATGAGACTGACTGGGCACTCAAAGGCCTCCAGTTTGCAATTACCGTACCTTCATTTAACGACCCATCAATTGTCCCCCGTCACACACACACACCCAACCCACTCACTCACCAACCCCTGTTCGTAAGAAAAGTTTAAGTGTACAAAACATGAAATAAAATATGAAATCAATGACGTGTGATTAATTGAAACAAAAAATTGAATATTCCTTTATGACAACGGATGATGAGGAGAAGAAGGAGGTGGAGGAGGAGGTGGAAGTGGAGGAGGACGATCGATTGGGTACGTTTAAAAAAAAAAGTAAATTATAATCTCTTTTAAAGAAAAAAAAAATACAAAAATACACGTGTGTTGTATTTTAGCCGAAAGATACAAAATAAAATAGAATTTATCTTATTTTAACAATTAGTTGCGCATATTTCGTGGTTTAATTAATTAATTATTAAAAGAAGATGAAAAAAAATGAAAAGAAGCAAAAAAAAAAAGAGGAAATGTACAGAGAGAAGAGACATACACATACATACATACATAAATTACGTATTATACACACACACACACACATATATACACACATACAAAGTAATAATAATAATATTACGTGTCATCATTTCGTGTGATAGCATCAAGAAAGAATATAAATAAAAGGAAATACAAAATATATTAAACAGAACGCAAATTAATTGAAAAGTTGAATGAAATGGGTGTTGCAACGGTTTCGTATATACTTTTTTGTGTATGTGTGTGTGTGTGTGTGTGTATGTGTGTATGTAAAAAAATAAATATGTATGCGGTGCATAAAGGTTTAGTTTTGTTTTTTGTTTTTTTGCAAAGAAAGAAAATTGAGAGGAAGTTAAAGAAATGGACAAAAAGATGATTACAGGTTGAAGTTAACATTTTGTTTTATTTTATTTGATTTTGATTTTTTTTTTCCGATATACAAATTAAGATGAGGAAAAAGAGGAGGAAGAGGTGAAGGATGTGGATGAGGAAATTGAAGAATGCTCCGAGATAGAAGCATCGGTTTTTAAAATGTATTGTAAATATTAGAAATGTAAGGGCTAAGGAAATGCGAATCCTAGTTTGGTGCGAATGAATGGTGCGAAAAGATTACGTTGCTTACGAAACGCTGGTAATGATGATGATGATGATGATGATGTGATGTGATGAAAAACATGTATGAAGAGTAAGAGTATGTAAGAAAAACAAACGGAGGAAGAAGAGACACAAAAATGATAGAATTTTAGACGCCGGGTTCTACCCAACTTTCCCTAAACCCAAACCCTAAACCCCAACCCTAACCCTGACATGGTTTTTTTTGCTGGCTCTTACGAAAGTTAAATCCCTCCGGCATATATTCAAGAACGAACATATGAAACACATTAAAACAAATTAAATACACGCAGATTAGACGTTTAACACAGACACGACGTGGTTTTACGCAATACTCGCAAAATATACGTCACGAAGAAAATAATAACGTCAAATTGCAGTTATGAATTATATTAAAAACATAAAAGTAAACGGGGATAAGAAAACTCATTCATCGCGTTTGCATTATTTTGTCTTCAATTTTTTATTTGATACACGTAAATCGTACTCATCAAAATCTCAAACATGTGATTGTCAAATAATCAGCTGACTTTTCAGCAAAGAATACGAGAACAAGATTTTTAGTATTCCAATGATTTAAAAAGACCTTCTGTGTATTTATCGTATTCCAGAATACAATCCAAACTTATCCTTCAAACCATAAACAAACCATAAGTAAACCATAAGCAAACCCATATCCTTGTCTATAAAACAAAACTACTGAAAATAAAAATGAAGTTTCTTCTTACTCCGGGTGTTACTCGCGTAGAAAAAATATCCTTCGTTCAATTTTGCTTCTTAATCTCACACACATACACATACATACATACATACATGTATTAACCAATCCCACCCAATAGAACCAGAACAACGACAACCAACATTTAATCGTAACCCTGAACCAGCTTCTATCATACAAATCCAATTAAACTCATACACACAGACACACACACATTTACCTACACAACCCTAAAACCAACAACTCATTGTCAAGTCTAATTTCTTTTCGATCATCGGTACTTTAGTTTTATTCCCAGCCGCTGTCGCAATTTTCGCAACCGCAAAGAAAATAAAAAGAAAAGGGAAAATACCTTTTTCTGTCTTTTAAAATCAATTGACCTAATTGCAAGTACATACACTCACCAATACTCCATTCACAAAACAAACACCTTGACTCGAATAAAAAGACCTACCCACCAACTGAAAAAAACCACCCCCCCCCCCCCCCCCCCCCCCCCCCCCCCCCCCCCTCTTCGGACAAATCTAGCGTTGATATTCGTAATACTTGTTATGCATAAACTTACACATAATGATTATTATAGTAAACGATACATAAAGTATGATATATTTCTCTATCCATTAAGAAATGAGATACAAAGAACCGTTGTTTCTGGTGGAAATGATAAGGTATTAAACAAACATTAAAAATGAGATAAGGAAAGGAATATTAAAATATGAGAAAAGGTTGATGATGATGATGATGATGATGATGATGATGGTGATGATGGTGAAGTTTGAAAGTTATTATAAGAAAGGTAACAGGTGTAAGAGAATGTGTGAGAGAGAGAGAGAGAGAGAAAGATAGGAAAATGATAAGAAAACCTACTCTACACGCAATGAAATACAAAAAAAGAAGCCAGCCCCGCATATTGCCCAGTGAGCACGTCATTTTGTACGCTTGGGAGTTGTGAGGTCGTCTGAATAAACATTGTCTGGTGATTATACATAAAAGAAACAAAAAAAAATCTATGATTTCGTTATTTGACCATAATCCAATTACCATTTACCTGTCACAAGTTTCCTTATTCTTTATTCTTTCTAATTGAATTATTATTTTAATGATTATTATATTGTTTAGTTAAGTTTTATCTGACAAGGAGATTACGTCAAACTTATGAGAGATTTTTGCTTAAAATGGCATGCAACTTGCATCATTATGGTAAATTATTAAACTTCAATCTTCAATCGTTTTTAAGATATTTGTTATTAAAGTTTAAAGTTGTAAGTTTATGGTTCTTTGAGTTCATTGTTTTGAAGTAATTTAAGATGACAATTAATTGTATTTTCTGTTACTGGTAATAATTTTTATTTTATTTAAAGTAGTATTTTATATTTTAGAACGAGATGATTATTTTTGAGAAAGTATTGTTTAAAAAAATTCAAATGTTTGTTTAGTTTTTAAAATGTGTTGAAAAGTTGAACGTGAATCAAACTTTCGTTTGTAGAAACGAAGAAAAAGATTTGTACTTTTGAGAGAATCATTTTATATTCAAGTAAGTATTTTTCCAATAAATGTTTCATTGTAAATTATTTCATATATATTCAAAAATAAAATAAAATAAGAAAAAAATAAAAATACAATTAAAATATTTGAAATCGTTGAACTTGAATGTAAATTTACAAACCTCTTGTTGATAAGATTACAAACAAAAAAAATTAATAAAAATATTAGAAATGAAAAGAAATACGTGTACAGACGTTTAACACTTGTATAACACAATTTCGTATAAATAAACCGTGTTAAACGAGGGACATTTAGTATATATTAGGCTGTCAAGTACGAAATGGAACATAATTAAAAAGATATTAAATACTAACTACTTATAAACAAAAACTACACTAAATTAAGCATAAATTACGTCACATCTCTTTTTTATTTAAAAAAGAACTTACACCACTTTCAAAATAAACACCAAACAATCTACCAAAAAGTTCTGTCCGATTTTGGTATAAAACCAAATACAAATTCCGGACAGAACTTTCCAGGTATACCTAATATAATTATTTACATTACTTTATTAATTAAATGTAATAAAAAAAGATATTAATTTTAAAATAATGTAATATTCTCGTTCGAGAAAAAAATATATACAAGTTAAATATTCTCATCAGGATCTGGGGTATAAACTTTCTTTCTAGAAAAAAAAAGAAGTATGATCGTTGAAAGGTTGATTTATGATAAGTATTAGCCTTTGAGAGAGACACCCTTCGTCGTCTACACACGACAGTGTCCTACCGTATCCCTTTTCGTCCTCCCTCGTCCGCTCTCGTCCTCCCTCGTCCTCTCTCGTCCTCTCTCGTCCTCTCTCGTCCTCTTTCATCGTCCTCGTCGGTTGTCGTTGTCAAGTACAAAAGCCGAGTCTCGCACGTTCAAGGTCCGAGCGAGGTCGCACGTTACCATCCTCTCTTTCTCTCTTTCTCTCTTTTTCTCTCTCACTTCTTCCTCTACCTCCACCTCCACCTCCCCCGTCATCCTCCTCATCATTCTCATCCTCCTCATCCTTCCTTTTCTCTTATCGAGACAAAGAGCCGTCGAGAGTACCTCGCCCTTCCCGCACCGATTAACCTCGAAACCCTCTTCTTCTCTTCTCTTCTCCTTCTTCTTCTTCTTATTCTACTTTTTCTTTTTTTCTTTTTCTCTTTTTTGCTTTTGCTTCAGCTTCTTTCCGTCTCGCAGACTGAAATAATAATATCCCCTTGTTCATAGGAATCTTTTTTCAATACCGATGTCTCTATTAATATTCCTACTACGTCATCCATATAAGTGTATTGTTCGGTATATATTTGTATATGTGTGTATTTTTTTATAGGTGTGTGGGTTTTTTTTTATGGTGAACCGGATAAATTAAATTGTCTTTTTATTTAGAGGTTTTTAATAATTATTAGATTATCCTATACAGAGTTTGTTTAAATATATTTCTTGCAAGTTACTGGGTTTAAATGAATTTGGTTTCATTTGCGTAGAATTATTAATTTGTTAGATAATTAATTATTATTAATTAATTATTATTAATTTATAGAAAATTAATATTTTCTAATATCGTAGGACATTATTTATCATATCAGTTTGTTTAATTATATTTTTCATACATACATGTGTTTACAATGAACCATATCACTTATAATTACTTTTATTGAAATGAAACATAAAAAAATAATTCTCAACTCACTTTAAAAGACCCAATTATCCTACTCTCGTTGGATTATCTTTCATTATTTCCAAAGATTAGGACAATATTATAAAACGAAAGTAATATAAAAATAAATGACCTAAAAAACCAAAAGCATAACGCGTTAATAATCGAGTAAATCAGCTGAATAAAGGAAAAAGGATATTAAATGATGAAAACCAGTTGGTCCTTGTAAAAAATAAAGGATATCATCATTGAAGGTCAATGATCATTAGCATAAATATGGTGGATCATAACGAAAGGGGTGTACACTAACACTAACACGTTAAACATATCCGTGTAAACGTAATCATAAATCATCGATGACCTCGTCTGGTTCTCGGTTTAATATACTTTTTATTAAACCTCAACATTCAGATTATTCTACGAGTATTAAAAAATCAATGATCATAGTTATTAAATAATATTAAATCTCATTGATTATAACAAAAATTCATATTAATATTAATTACACTTAAATATTAATCTTCACTAAAATACTATTTTATATTCAGTGTATTTTACTTCAAAATTCATCTAAACCAAAAAAACATATTATTATTCAAATAATAATATATCAAAATAATATATAATAATATATAAATAATATATAATAATAATATTAGGTGTTGGAATTAACTCGTAGCGTTATACTAAAGATGAAATGAGTTTTAAAGTATTCTGTTTTCACCTTCAGAAACAAATTTATCGTAAACCAGCTCTAACTTAATGAACCTAATACTACTTACCTGGTCATACCCTGATTTTATACTACTTGTCTGACCATATATGAACCGTTTACTTATACTACTTGTCTGATCATATATATGGCGTTTACTTATACTACTTGAAGTAGTACAAGTAAACGGCTTATATAATTCCAACACCTAATATATAAATAATATATCAAATAATAATTATTCAAAATAACAAAAAACACGTGATCGATTTCCCATGTAAAAGAAAGTGAGACGAAACAAAATTAAAAACAATTCACAGATATAAAAGAAAAGAACAGAAGACAAAAATAATATTGGTCGATAAAGTCGGCAAACATCGGTTTTCCTCGTAGAAAATTCGAGGGTTGAGTTTCTTTGACATCGTGGAAGGGTAGGGGTGGGGAGGGATAACAAATAACAAAACTAGGTAGATAAGTTTGTGTTAGTGTATGTGTGTGAAAGTGGTGGGGAAAGTGTAGGGTAAAAAATTCGAACACACTCGGTTTTATCTTTGCTCGAAGGTTTTCTCTTCCGGGTCAACGTACTTCTGTCCTCGGTCCTTTTCGTTCATGCCACCCTACCACACTCTCTCTCTCTCTCTCTCTTTCTCTCTCTCTCTCTACCCACACTCTACTTTCTCACCCTTCAACGATCACCCTTCGTCCTACGTTTCCCACCCACAGTTACGACGGTTTCCACGTGCCAAGGTCACGACCCCCGCGAAAAAGCAAAACGTCCAACGCAATAGGCTCCTCGTCGATGTGTTTTTCTCACTCACTCATTCGTTCGCTCACTTTGGCCCAGCTTTTTCCTCCCCCTTTTTGCTCGAAATGAGAATTTACGAGCCTTTGGTTTGGCCTTCGAATGGCAACGAGCAACGCGTGCCACTCTTCTTAGAAATTGGGGTTGGATTTTTCTTCTCGAAGAAAGAAAAAAGAATCGGAGGAGAGAAAGAGAAAGTGTGTATGTGTATGTGTGTGTGTGTGTGTGTGTGTGTGTGTGGGAGGGAGGGAATTTTCTTTTTTGATAAACTCTTCTTTCATAGAAAGAAACACAAATTTTGTGTTCACTTAATTTTCTTAGTTATTATACGTTTTATTTATTGTACTTGTTTGATCATGTCATTGCATGACAATTCAGATTTAATATTTTCTTATGTAGAGAAAAAATACTTACAAACCTAACAACCTAACGAGTTATGTTTCTTTATTACTTGACAGTTTTCTTCTTTGTAATATCGAATTGAAGATTCAATCTTATCAGAGATTTTTAGACAGACAGGGATACTTTTACATTAGAAACATCTCCAGAGACAGATTTTTCAGAGAGAAAATATTTCATTTTAATCCATTGACTGGCACGTAAATTAAACACCTTTTCCCTTTGGTCCTACAGTTTTATTTTAAAAGAAAACATAAAGTTTTAGAGAATGTAATAATATTAACAGTAATAACAGTAGTTTTAATTATAATTTTAAACCTTTGCAATTCGAATGATTCTGAACGTTGATCATTAATTAAATCTTCACTAAAAAATACGATATTAAATCATCAATGATAAGCTTGACGTGCAAGGAGAATAAGAAAAAGAAGATTTAATCGTAGAAACTAAACTAAACTAAACTAAACTAAACGAAACGAAACGAGACGAGACGAGACAGGACAGATGCGATCTAAGGTGAACGAAGGTCGAATTGTCGTTTTATTTTTATATCGAGATAAGAAAGAGAGGTAAAGAAAAAACAATAAGAATAAAAAAGAAAGAAAAAGAGAGAAAGGGAGAGAGAGAGAGAGAGAGAGAGAGAGAAGATACTCATCGTTGATCTGGGAGTATATTGGCTTATAGTCGCATTTGATATGAGTTTGCGACAAACGACAAGGGATAATACCAAATCTTCTTCTTCTTCTTCTTCTTTTTTTTTTTCTCTCACTCCCCCATTTCTTCTCTAATCTTCTCTCCTCTTCTCTTCTCTCTCTTCCCTTTTCTACATTTTTTTTCTTATTATCCATCTACTCTCATCTCGCAGTTATCGTTAAATCGTTATTGAGGTACTAAAATATCCGATCTTATAAAATATATATTAGATTATATCATAAAAATAGATTATATATACAAGGTAATTTAATATTAAACCATTGACTGCATACTAAGAGATATTTCGTACTGGGTGCAGCAAGTTTAGATTGACTACAAATGGTTATTTGAGTAAAGAATTATTAGAAATGAATTTAAAATGTATGTTTACATTGTCAA